>CAUYQG010281985.1:0-41525 GCA_963574415.1 Tarsius wallacei | reverse complement strand
GCCCGGCTAATTTTTAATTTATTGTAGAGATGAGGTCTCGCCAAGTTGCCCAGGCGGGTCTCGAACCCGTGGGCTCAGGCAATCCACTCACCTCAGCCTCCCAAAGGCGCGGGATTACAGGCTGAGCCACCGAGCCCGGCTAACATGATTTCTATAACTGTTATAGAAATGGCATCCTGGGGCCTAAATTAAAGCCTCAGATGTGTTTATTTGGTGCTCTTGGGGCCTTATGTTCTGATCTGAATGCTTTCAGACAGGCCCACACTCTGTTTCTTTATAGTCATCACTGTAGCCTTAAACAGGTGGTCATCTTCCTTTCTCTCTTCCTCTTCATTTAGGAGTTATTTTCTGGGGACTTGCAGTATCCCAGGTACTGTGGGAAATAAAGAGACTAGAATAGCCTCTGCTGTCAAGGCCCTTCAATTTCAGTTGGGGGATGATAGGTAGGGGATTGACAGGCACTTGGAGGGCATGTTTCAACTGGTATACTTCTAAGGAAGCCAGACGTTTAATTATTTCAATAATGAGTAAAATCCAGTCAAGATTAAACAGATTTATCAACTTAGGTCAAGATTAAGACTTAAATTAAGTCTCTAGAAATTAGCATCTAGAAATTACAATTATGAGCAGTTCAATCCAGTTTAGAGAGGAAACTAGAACTTGTTAGTATCTATGATATGCCTTACATGTATTAGTTTATTTAGTCCCCACTACAACTGTGTAAAGTGGTTCTTACTGTCCCCATTTTATAGATGAGGAAATAGAGGTTCAGAGAAGTTCGGTAACTTGGGAAAGCACACAGTTTGAAGGAAACAGAACCGTGAATCAAGCCCCTGGTGTTCTTATTCCAAAGAATGCGTTTTTACCACCATCATAGGCAGACTATGAACACATTGCAAGGCCCAAGTTTGAAAAATTTTTTGAAGTTAGTAAAGTCTGATGATACTGCGTGGTTTATTAACTTATAGCTTGAAGGGCCCTGCCAGGCCCTCTCTGAGAGTCCTGCTGGTTTTGATCTAACTGGACACCGTGACTGAGCATGAAAGAGCCATGTGTTCTTAGCACCTGTGGGCCTTAATGGCCACGTCCATGTACATGCCGGGGTTGAGCTGAGGATGTCATGAGGAGATGGGTGTTGATGACTGTTCTGACATTGATTGACAGCTCTCTGTGGCACTGGGGGAGGAGTTTGCAGCAGAGAGGTCATGGCTTTGCTTTTTTGAGCAGAATGAAGAGTGTGCGGCCCTCAAGAGTACCCGGAGAAGAGTGTTATCTTAGGAAGTGTGTTCCAGCTCATTCCGGGAACTCAAGCTCTGCTGTTGACAGACTGGGGCTGTGGGCTTAAGCAGAGGCGCCTCACTGCTTGATTGATAAAAGGCAGAGCCAAAGGAGCTCAGAGAGAAGCAGGCATCATGATGGATCTAGAGTTTAGTTGCACATGTAACTCTGCTAGTTCCCCAGTAGGTGTTGGAGAGCCTTTTAAGATAAATGAATTTTCTATCTTAAAGCGCCAACCTTTGGATATTCTCTTCTAAGGGAGAGGAGAGGGGAGAGGGGAGGGGAGGGGAGCAGACTGCCGCTTCAAGGAGAGGCCAGGAAAGAATGTTTTTCTTTGAGTGGGCTGGAATCAGAAGTCTACTACTTCACTCCCCAGGGAAGGGCCCGTCATGCTAACGGTGCAGGTGGACACTGGGCAGGCCGGCGCCCCAGGGAGTGAGGTACTGGCTGTTTGTTTGTTCTGCTGGCCTACCACCAGCCTCCATGCAGTGGATGACTGCAGGTCACATTCTTAGAATGCTCTTGGTTTTCTTTGTCTGGCTGAAGATGTGTCTTTTAAAATGAGGCTGAGGGTTATAGTCTTGTCATGGCAACCCCTCTTTTGGTAAAGCGCCATTAAGAAAGAATCTCAGGCCGTCCTCTTTCTAACTAAAAGTTTTAGCGTGGCAGAACAAGTGAACATCATTACAAAAAAGCCCCAAAACTTTAAAAATAATTCACTCTCTGAAGTCACTAGCTTCATTGAAAGCAAAAATTATCATGCTTAGGACCATCATTCGTCATTCAAAATTACTCCAAATGTGTGACCTTAGACAAGTTAGTTTATAGAAACCCAGCCTCAGTTTCCTAATGTGTAAAATGAGACCCTTGCTACCTGCATTTTGGGCTGTGATGAAGATGAAATGCAATTACAAATGTAAACCAAGAAAATATCTCCACAAGGTAGCCCTGATAAATAGTAGCTACTGATTATTACTTAAAATGTTTTGGGGGTTTATGTTGCTGAAGAAAATAATGAAGATATGAATGTGTTTACATCCCAATTTCCATCTCTGCTTCTGCAAAATGAAGCTAATAATTTTTGTAACTAGGTTGGGGGACAATTTCTCGGCACATAGTGAATAGGAAAGAAGTATTCATTTTCATATTTTTCCATTCAAACTCTCTCAATATATAAATATATCTATGTATATAGTCATATAATAACATATGTATATAGCATATTTGCTTATTGATTTATAAATTGCATGCATGGACCACAGTATATATTATTTACATGATAAAATATATACTGAAAAATAATGAATGGATAAAATAGATATAAATGGAAGTTTTGATTTTTTTTATGTGCTCACTTATGATATAAAACTGTAATAAAGACCATATAAGCTTTGTCATGTGGTTCTGGGAGTATAGGTAGAGACTTTTCTCTAAATAATTGCAGGATTTTCTTGGCTCGCAACACAATGAAGAGACCGCTCAGTTCATCTTTGATGTGTAGGCATGCTTGGTCTCTTTAGGCCAGCTTTAGAAGTTTAGAGGAATACCGTACCTCTAGTACCGTACCTCTAGTAATAAAATTAGAAAGCGATCTGACACTACTAGAAAAAAGGCACAAAAACTTAATGGTTATGCAGATGTATAACCCTGAAAATGAAGATGTCTGAGAATTTCATATTCTGCTAGTGTAAAGCTTCTTAACACTCCTTTTTATGGAAGAGATTCTTTGGAGATTGGCTTTTCATTCCAGAGCAGGCACTAGCTGTGTGTTTTCAGACAGGTCCAACCTTTCCAAGGCTTACTTTCTTAGTGCCTTTGTAGGTGAAATAGGGGTAAGAGTAGGGAGAGAAATAACTATGAGATAGGGTTGTTGCAAGGCTTAAATTAGGTAATTCCTGTGGAAATGCTTACTAGGGTGTCCCTCCTTTGATATTAGTCTATAGTCTACCATGATCCTCAGTTGCTCTTCCACGGAGATTCCATATAATGTCTGTTTATTTTTATGCCTGCATTTCATTTATTTTATAAACGTAATTTTCCTTTTAAATAAATATGAATATATACATAGCCAAAAAAGGCAAATAATATTATAAGCTTTAAAATGAGAAATGAAAGTGAAAAACCTATTTCCACCTCAATTCCCGCTTCCTAGAGGCAACTATTTTTTAACTCTTTCCTTTTTTTTCACTTCTGGCATTTACCTCTTCATTTTTAAATAACTTGTGCTGCAATTTCTTGTTTGTATTTAGACAATCGTCTCATTCCTACTGTGGAATGTGAGAATTTAACCTTCTTGCACCTCTTTCCACCAACCCCTAAAACACACTCTCAGTACACACACCCAAACACATGTGCACCCATGTGCACACACGCAAAGATACCCAAGCCCATGTGTGCACTTGCACACACATGCAAGCATACTCAAACGTGTGACACACATATGTGCACACACACACATGCCCAAACACACACATTCCCCTTCCCTTCTCCCATTTTTTCCAAAATAGTTGGATCAAAACTTTGAATCAGCACTCAACATAGACTTAAAGTGTGCTATAACCGCCGGGCTCGGTGGCTCAGCCTCTAATCCCGCGCTTTGGAAGGCTGAGGTGAGTGGATTGCCTGAGCCCGCGGGTTCGAGACCCACCCTGGAGAGACCTCATCTCTACAATAAATAAAAAAAAAATTAGCCGGGCATGGTAGCACCCACCTGTAGTTCTAGCTACTTGGAAGGCTGAGGCGCAGAAGGATCGCTGGAGCCAAGCAGGTCGAGGCTGTGGTGGCCGGGAGCGGCCACTGCACTCCAGTCTGGGCGACAGAGTGAGACTCCAACTCACAAAAAAAAAAAAAAAAAAAAGCGTGCTATAATCAATTGTCCATTTTTGTTCATCATCTTCTCCTGCTAAAATTTTTTGAACCTATCAATAATTCATCCCCGTATTCTAGTAGAACTTGTCAAACTCCCTGTAATATAATAGGACACATCAGATAATCAAATCTGTTGCCTTGTTTCCTCCTTGGAAACCTCCTTCCTGGAGTCTCTGTCCCCTGCTTCAGTGTGGACAGCTTAGCTATTGCCATTGTCACCTTGCAAATTCCCTTTACCTCTCTCCTCTGTAGGATTCCTCCATCCTGGCCCCAGGGCTTTACATTTGCCAGTTTACTCCCTAGTAGCTTTTGAGAAAATGAACTTGGAAGATACATTTTTTAGCGATCCTGCATTTCTGAAAATGGTTTTACTCTACTTTCACTTTAGATTGTCATTTTGGTTGGGTATAGAATTCCGGGTAGGAAATAGTTTTCCTTCAGAGTTTTGAGAAAATTATTTCATCATTTCCTAGTGTCTAGTATTGCTGTTGAGAAATTAAAGTCATTCTGATTATGTTAAGCCCTCAGATGTGAGCTGCTTTTTCTTTCTGAAAGTTTCTAGGGCCTACCTCTCTTTATCCCTAGTGTTCTAAAATTTCACATAATGTGTCTTGATGTATATCACTTTTCATTTATTGTGCTGGGCACTTAATGGATCCTTTAACTCTAGAAATTATGTCTTTCAATTCTGGGAAATTGTCTAGATGATTTCTTTGGGAATATAATTCCTTCTTTTTTCTTTGTTTTCCCTTCCTGGAATTTCTTCTGTGCCTCATGGACTGATCTTCAATTGTCTCCCCTGCTCCCCCCCCCAATAAAAACAATTCATTTTCTAACACGGTAGTATAATAAAGTCATTAAAAGGAAACGTAAAAATATTTTCCCTTTGTGGGTATTTGGTGTCTGTTAAGTCCTTTTCCAGTTGACATCTTAATATCCCTTCTTTAAGAGGGAAAAAAAATGCACAAATAATATAAGCCACATTAATGAAATATTTCAGAGTAACTGTGACCAAGAATAGCTATTTTTCTCTTGTTTTGGAAATATGACAGGAAAAGGACATTGACAACTAGTAAAAAAATTTAGCTTAAACTTATAATTGTTTTATTGTGCAATAGCAAAATAATTCCAACTTTCTTCTATTTTCTATCCATTGAATCAATTCCTCTGTTTTCAGTCCTGCATCTGACACCTGTTGTCAGTGGTGTTCTAGAATCCAGATTCTCTTTGGTTTATCTTTATCTTCAGCTTTGCTTTCTAACCCTTCTACTAAAGTTTAGATTTCTGTTATCATTTAAACAGTTTATAAGAGTTCTTTCTTGTTTTCTGCATATTTACTTTTTGTAGCATTCTGTTCTTATTTTGTGGATACATTATCCCTCAAAATACTAATTGTGGTTGATGTGTTTCCTTTGCAGTTTTTGTTTGGTCTCTTTTATCTCTTTGTTTCTTTTAGTCTCCACCTTTTATGTTAATGGATTTTCTCAAGAGCCTTGTGATGCTGATGACCTTTAGATATCTACTTGTTTTTAAGAATCAGGTACAGAAAGTTGCTTAAAAGTGGTATGCAGTGATGCAGCTGGTTGAGTGGTGAGCCTCATAGAAGGTGATTAGATGTGGATTTCTTACATTGGGAGTACCCCTAGTTTTCAATAACTGCCCATCCTTAAGCTGGACTACATTTTGACAGAGCCAAATGGGAGAAAAAGAATGGGAGAAGGAGGCATTTTATCATTCACTGTATAGACTTTGAATCAATTCCCCTGTTTTCAGTCCTGCATCTGACACCTGTTGTCAGTGGTGTTCTAGAATCCAGATTCTCTTTGGTTTAATTTGTCTTGAATAAACCTCCAGGCTTTTGCAGAGACAGGGAAGGAGCTGCTGAGGGAAGGGGTGGGAATCTCCTCATTCTTCAGCTTCACTTTTCACCTTGTTGCCTTGAACCTCAACCTTTTCTGGGTTCTGCTATGGATATGAACCAGTTTGCTTCTCAGGATACCTCACCCAGTTCAGGAAGGGCTTTAGTTCTGACTTCAAGCCTGGCCCTACTTCTTTGTTTCAGATCTTCTCTACATATTGCTGGCATATCTTGTCTGCTATAATTTTCTCTCCTGTCTCTTAGTCTTTGTGTGTTTTTATACCTATGCATTTTCTTCATACTTTTGGTGTGGTTTTGGAGAGAGTAGAGATAATGTGTATATTCCATCTGTCCCATTTCACCCGGATCCTCCTCACCTTTGTCCCCACCTCAAGTATTTCTTTATCTTCCTTGAAGCTTCTGCCCTGCACTTACGCTATCTGAAATTCAACTCAACCTAAAGATTACTTGTCATTCTACTTGAGTCCTCTAAATGACACAGTTTGACTTACAAGTACCATGGGAAGAGAATGGCTTGGATCAGATGTCTCAGCCATCCAAAGTGTGTTGAAATGCTTGCTTTTGTGACTCCAAACTCACCTGGATTGGTCTGCTACATCTGGCCATGTCTAGGCAGTTTTGGGGTCAGATGGATCCGTGGAACTAAAGTACCATTCTGGGATTTGAGCTGATGTAAGTTATATTTGGGATTGATTGGTGAGATAGACCCACATCTGGCTACCTCCTGTGAGGTCTGCCAGTCAACTAGCAGCATACCAATGTATGGAGGTTTTAAACAACTTTTTGTGCCTTACTCTTAAAAACAAGCAGATGTCAAAGATCACACTGAAAGAGCATCTACCAGGCCTTCTGCCTCCAGGTTATCCTTCCAATTTTATCCCCAACATCTCTGTCTAACTGACCTGCCTAAAACGTTACCTTTATCATCATAAGTCCTCAGCTCTAAAGTTCCAGCGACTATCTGTTGCCTATTTAAGACAATGTCTAATATTTACCCTCAGGTTTGTTTTTGTTATTCTGTCACCATGTTGTCTTGTAAACCATTTGCTACTTACTTCATTTTCTGGAGTATGTATATTCCCTTGGAGTTTTCATGCCTTTGCACTTTCCTCTTTCTTGAATGTTCCGCCCAAATTTTTGCCAAAAATATCATACTCACTTTCTGGCTCACTTCAAGTACTAACCCCTTTGGTTACCCAAGTTCTCACTGATTTCTCCTCCTTCTTAAGTTGTAGCACTTATGGATGATAGTACTTTTTACTTGTCATTTATGATTTGAAGTTCTTTATCTTTTCACGTGAATGCTCAGATTTAGCTAGAAATTAACAATCATGCACTGAGTACTGTGCACTATGGTAGGCACTTTCACATACTCTGTCTTTCTTGCTTTCTGTAATGAACAATCAGGTCTTCTAAGTGCTAATTTTACAGATGGGAACACTGAGGCCCACTGAATAAAAGTACTTTGCTCAGAGTCACACATGCTCTTTACAGTCTGTCACAGCCAGGCTTTTGTATACTAAGATGCTGTCACAGCCAGGCTTTTGTATACTAAGATGAAGGCTGTGGTTTGATTATCATCTCTTCTCGGATGGTCACTGCTTCAGATTCTGCCATTGAAAAACGTCATGCACCAGCGTTGAGAGGAACTGGTCCAGGCCTTGGAATATAGGCAGTGGAGACGATGTGTTAGGGTGTGGGAGAAATCCTGGAGGCAGACTCGAATAACTGCTGCAGGAGTCTAGCAAAGAGACCATGGACAGGGAGTGAGTGGTCAGGACCAGGACAGGGAAGAGAAGAAAGGACCAGTCCAAGGAGACTTTTCATAGATATTGTCTTCATTCCCTGAGGCATTTGGGAGCATTTAAGCTTTAGCGTTTGGCCTTGAACTAGGCTCTTCTCTGGGTCTTGAGTTCCCCACGGGTCAAGTGTGAGATTCTTACTGACCAAAGAGCTCCAAGTATGCCTCCATGGCAGACCTACTCTGGCCCTCCTTGGCATGAAGCTTCCTCACCTAGCAGGTGTGTCTTCACAGTCAGGCCCTGTTTGTAAGATAGATAGAGCACTGCTGTGGTATTGAGAGAGTCTCCACATTACTCGGTTGTAGTCCAACAGGGAATGATTAAAAGGACCACAGCTTTTAATACTGTTTCAGTGCTTCTTCCTCATTCTTTTTTTTTTTTTTTTGAGTTGGAGTCTCACTCGTCGCCCAGACTGGAGTGCAGTGGCCGCTCCCGGCCACCGCAGCCTCGACCTGCTGGGCTCTGGTGATCCTTCCGCCTCAGCCTTCTGAGTAGCAGGAATTACAGGCACGCGCTACCATGCCCGGTTGATTTTTTTTTATTTATTGTAGAGATGAGGTCTCGCCAAGTTGCCCAGGCAGGTCTCGAACCCGCGGGCTCAGGCAATCCACTCACCTCAGCCTCCCAAAGGCGCGGGATTACAGGCTGAGCCACCGAGCCCGGCTTCTTCCTCATTCTTATTTATCAGTTTGTACTTATTGTTATACTTTCAAATGTGTCATTAAATAAAGTTTCCATTTTTTGAGTGTGAAAATTTCACTATGTCATGGTCTTTTATACCTCTTCTACTTCCTCCCATGCTGTTTCTTTTCTTTAAACAAGAGTTTCTTCAGATGATGTAGCTCTAAGACTCAAACTTATCATATGTAAAATGGGTTTCATAATACCTCTCCCATGGCTACCATGCGTGTTAAGTAAGGAACACTTTCAGTACCTTGTACACAGAGACTGGACCATGAATCTTCATTTTCCTTCTTTCCCCGAGTTGCCTCATCCACATTAGTCACTGATGGAGTCCTGTAGGTACTATTCTGTGTCCTCTGAGCTGAACAGGACTTTGGGCCGGAGAGCCTGGATGCCCTGACTGTGTTCTTTTGGTCATAAGGCATGATTTTGCAAGGGCTCCATGTAAAATGAGTCCAACTTGAGCTTTTTCCTGTGTGCCTTCAGCTCTTTAGACAAAGATGTTATCAAAATAGGAGTCATTTGTGATGTCATTAATTGGTGACAGCTTTAGGTATACCACCCTGAGCTGAAAATAATGTAAGTGTCCCCACATGTGGCCAGTAAGCCCTCAGTCATGTATTGAAGTCTGCAACAGATCAAGAAAAAAGGCAGACTAGAGGGCCCTGGAGCCTCTTCCGACTCGCTGCTGACCTCTCTCTTTCAGGAGCACTTTCTTTTTGTTAGGGCTAATTCCTGAAGCAATCCTCCCAACAGCTCATTTCCCTGGGCAGTAAGCAGAGGCTGACCAAGGGGCCCTGTGGTCAGGAATTATTGCCACAAGCAGGAAGTGTTTAATGGTTTCCATTTACTTTTAGTTGGAAGAGGAAAGGCTGAATCTTCCTTACAAAAGGGCCACGCCAGTTCATCTTACCGGCAGGAGGGAAACCAGAGCTCCTTCAGGGCACAAGGATGACACCTTGGAAATGCTCTGCCACCAACAGCACAAGGATTAGGGGAATGTAGTCTTCAGTCAAAATGATGTGTGAGATTTTAAGCCACAGTTGCATAGCTAGTGTATGTGTGCAGTCATTGTAGATGAAGGCAGAAAACTACTGTCCCGTGGTTATTTTTCAGTGCAGTGTACCTTTTTGTAAGTCAAATGCTACTTTTTTTTGAAATGTACAAGAAATGTGCAAGAATATATAATAATTGACTAATCTAGCCTATCTTCTTCTTTCATCTGTTGGAGGACGTTTATGCATCATCTCTTTCTCATATCTATAATATCTGTAAAACTCCAGCATGTATATGGCAAAAAGAAGCCCTTAACAAGTTTAAAAAGTGGAGCTTATAAAGACTATGGTCTTTATTATATTCCAACAAAAAGTAGAAACAAATAATAAGAGGTTGACCTTGTCCCCTGCCTCCTGCCCAAGTTTTGACTATCTAGAAATTAAACACACACTCCTAGGTAATTATTGACTCCAACAGGGAATCAAAATTGAGATCATAACTGTCTAGAAAGAACTGAAAAAGGGAACACTTTATACTCAGCCTAGATACCATAGCAAAAAACATGCCTAGAGAACAATGTGTTGTAACCTTAAATGTCTTTAAAAGAGTAAGATGAAAAATAAAGTTGATAATAAAATAATTATTTTTAACAGTTGAGAAAAGATACAATAAATTAAACTGAAAGAAAGTGGAAATATAAGCAAAGATCTAAGTTTAACAAAATGAAAAATAAATATTAGGAACGTATATATATATATATATATATATATATATATATATAAATATACTTGCCCTGGGGAGGGACTAAAAATAAACATTTAACCATATATCTGATCAGAATGAAATGTGTAAGCAGATATCATCAGCATTTTCATTTGGTGGAATATTATGTAACTATTAAAATGGTTTCAAAAGCACTTGTAAGAGTGTTGAGTGAAATGCTTATGTCAAGTGAAAAATCATACATAACATTAATAAGGGTACCTGATCTCAAACCAGGCCAAGTGGGGACCAACGGGAGACCCAAATTTTACTTGTATGATGACCTCTTGTATACCCAATCCTGAATTGCACCCCACATCTTTAAAATAAGATAAATTTTAAAAAGAAAAAATAATAAAAATTGTATGATAGTATGATTATAATTATGTGAATACAATTTCATATCCCTTCTCACCCCTGAGATCTGAAGAGAATTAAGTCTGTAAATAATCCATCAAAACACCAGTCCTCAACCTTTTTGGTATCAGGGACCAGTTTCAAGGCCACAATTTTTTCATGGATGCACGCGGGAGGGGAATCATCAGGTGTTGGATTCTCATAAGGAGTGTACTACCTAGATCCCGTGCATGTGCAGTCCACAATAGGTTCGCGCTCGTGTGAGAATCTAATGCCACTGCTGATCTGATAGAACACAGAGCTCCGCTCCCTGCTGCTTACCTCCTGTTATGCAGCCTGGTTCCTAACAGGCCACAAACTGGTACCGGTCCACAGCCTAGGGGATGGGGGCCCCTGCATCAAAATATCACAGTGGGAATGAAGTACTGATTCTTGCTAAACACAAATGAACTGTGGAAATGTGTTATGTGCAAAAAGTCAGTCACAAAACACTTCATACTGAATGATTCCATCCATATGAAATGATTAGAACAGGCAAATCTATAGAGACAGAAAATAAATTAGATGTCTCTAGCCTGAGGTGTTGGGAAGTTGGGGAATTATGGTTTCTTTTGGGGGTGATGAAAGGGTTTGAAAATTGATTATATGATAGTTGTACTGAAGATATACTAAGAACCATTGAATGCATATTTTACGTAGTATGGTATGTAAGTTATATCTCAAGCTGCTACAGGAGAAAAGTCACCGTGGTTCTCTTGGGGGATAGAAGTATCGGTGCTTTTCTTCTCATTTTCCCACTCTTCTGTAATTTCCAGATGTAATTCTGTGTTCTTTATATAATGGAAACATGTAATAGACTAAAAAAACATTTTAAAGGAAGAATGTTAATAATCAGCCTTTTACCAGAAAAGGCAAGGATGAAAAAAATCTGCTAGCCCGCCTTCTGAGAAGGTGGGGGGAGGCTGACTCCTGTAATCCAAAAGTCTAAAGATTGGATTTCTCAGTGGCCATCACATTAATAAGGTGTCGAAGGGCCATTCGTCTGCAGGTCATAGAAAATGAAACGTCATTGGTCTGGGAACTCTCTGGGGGCAGGGTTACATCTCTGGGAAAAGTGGAAGTCTTGGCAAATGTGTGGATGGCTCAGAGGCAATTTCCAGTGAAATATTCTAAAAGGTGTCGGGCTCTGCTGAGTGCTAAATGAGAGAAAGCTGTTACTTATATAACTTCCTGTAATTGCCCGGCAGTAGCTGTAGCCGAGGACAGCCGCCCTCGCCTGTCTTTGCTGAACGGAGGCTGCACAGCCCTTCCTCCTGGCAGCTCTTTGACCTTCTACGTGGGGCTTCGTGTGTGGAGTCAGTCTCTCCCACGGAAACTGCAATGCCATTTTAAACAGAAGGCTCTCTCCTCTTTTTTGAAGATGGGAAATTCTTACGCTGGACAGCTGAAGACAACTCGTTTTGAAGAGGTCTTACACAACTCCATCGAGGCCTCCCTGCGCTCCAACAACCTGGTGCCCAGACCCATCTTCTCCCAGCTGTACCTGGAAGCCGA
Organism: Tarsius wallacei; assembly: GCA_963574415.1. NCBI lineage: Eukaryota > Metazoa > Chordata > Mammalia > Primates > Tarsiidae > Tarsius > Tarsius wallacei. The sequence continues at coordinate 29,345 of CAUYQG010281985.1, read as the reverse complement.
GCAGCAGCTTTCCTCTCTAGAAGGTAAGGGATGTGCATGGACTTTTATTTGTGTCTCTTTTGTTGTGTGTGGTTAACGTGAGCAACAGAACTCGAAACTCTTCCCTCTTCTGTTCTCTGTAGAAAGTATCGAGTCTAGCAGAAAAGAAGAATTAGAAAAAAAAGTTGCACACAAGTTCTTACTTGGCTAAAATTAAAATAAGTTTCAGCCATAAAGGTATAAGGATCAAAATGATAATTGAATCAGTAGGAGAAAGGAAGCAGTGCATTGTCTTGAATCGGTTGTTACTTGTACGCTTAGTAGAAGGTTTGCTATTTTTACTTGGATAAGCAAGAAGTTTTAACATGCATTTGACTCTCAACTATATATTTTTTTCTGTTTGTCCTGTGACTCATGGCCATGTCTCTGCAAAGCAGTCATGGCTGTTTCTCTTTGTGATAGCAGGTACAAGAGCCCTCTAGAAACTTTTAAAAACCAAGCGCAAACCCTGATGAATTTAACATGTGCCAAGAATAAACAAATTGTCTTCAGGCATGGGGATGACTTTAGGGTTTGCTTAATTATTCGGAGAATAATTACCCAGGCATAGTGGTGTGTGCCTGTAGTCCCAGCTACTTGAAGGGTCACCTGAGCCCAGGAGGTTGAACCTGTGGTGAGCCATGATCCTGGCACTGCAGTCCAGCCTGGGTGACAGAGTGACACCCTGACTCAAAAAACAAAAACAGAGTTAAGTGGTTGAGTTTTTAGAGCTGTATTTTCATGTCAAAAATAACTCCTCGGCAATCCATAGCATGAGACAACTACTGTTATGGAAGTTTTTTTTGTAAGTCTACGTCTTTGACTTGAAGTTACCTGCAGACAACACTTAGTTATCGAGGTGAAAAGGGGCCATGGTTTTAAACAAAAATGAACTAAAACACGAAAACATTGTGAGCCAGATTTTGTGCTGTGGTGATCTTGCTGTGTGTGTGTGTGTGTATGTGTGTGTGTGCGTACACGTGTGTATGTGAGTACATATGTGTGTTTGTGTGACCGTGTGTGGGGATGGTGGGCTGGAGAGAGTTACCCCCAAAAGAAAAATGAGCCATGGAGTACTTGTCTTCAAGAGCCCCACTTTGAGATGATGTGAAGTCTGATCCTTATTCTAGCAGGGAGGCATTCCTGTGTCAATGTTTAAAACATCCTTACCAAGCTAATCCTGCAAATGACCCTTCTAAAAATCTGGAAGAACTGGATCTGGGTCTGAGAGAAACTTCATTGTCATCAAAGCCACCAAGTAGGAAAACCAAGAATCCTCTGGTATTCACATCAAAAGTACCAATGTTTTCTGGCATAGGAAACATGACTGTGGCACTGTAGGGAGTTGAGAAATACCTGGAGAGTATTTTATGACTGAGTTTTTGGCCAGTTGAAAGACTTTTGCAGAATATGTATTAATTATATGATCATCCTTAACTTCTAACAACATTGACAAGCCTTGTTACTAATGATAAATTAGTAATAATAATGATAATGATGATGTAGCACATTTGAATGGAACCTTAAAATCTGCAAAGTGCTTTCACCTCCACAAGCCTGTCATTGAATCCCATGATTTGGGAAGATGGAAGATTGCTCACAGTTTAGGGGGAGTGCCTTAGCGCTGGCAGCTCTGAGATAAAAGGGGGACAGACAAGTGCTTCAGGAGCCTCAGGGCTGCCCACATGGGGAGAGAGGGAAGTAGAAAACCCTTTGAGGATCGCTAATCAGCTTTTCCTCCTGTTAAAGCTCGATAGACGACCTCTGCCCACCTCTAACTGGGAGGTTGTGTCTCTAACGTTCTGCCTCCTCAGGACTCCCGTATCTGCGGTTGATTGTATGGCTTTCCCCAGGGACAGCTCTGAGGCTTAGCCCTTTCTTTTCTCCCATGCTGTATGCTGCCAGCTGTCGGCAGGCTTGTGCAGTCTTTTCCTGGTTATGAAAACCGGAACAAGCCCTCTCTGATTCCCCATTTGCAAACAGCAAACAGAAGACAGAAATCCTCTGAATGTTGGTTTTTCTAGTGCAGGAAAACAAGGGGGCCAAGGGATAGTGGGAAGAGAGAGACTCTTTTCAGTTAGCTAAATGTCACTATAAACCAAGCACTCAGCTCGAGCCCCTGTTTTCTGCATCATAAAACTTGGCACAGATGGGCTTGACCAGGCCACATCTTGTTTTGTCCGTCAGTCGCTCTGTCGGGATCTCTTATCTTGCTGGCCTTCCTCAGACAATAACAGAAAGATGATTTTTATGACTGAGGTGCTGGTATACTAAACATCCCTTAGATCTGTTAGCATTTTATATATTTGTGAGGGGGATTTAGCAGGGGTCTTATTACTTTGTTCTTTGAATTAGGGCTCTTACATATCACTTCCTTTTGGGGAAAAAACCTTTTACACATTATTGATTTTTTTTTTAATTTAAAGAAAGACCAACAAAACACACACCACTCCAGCATTTGGAGATACATTTTTATTAATTAAACAGGATGTAGATAAATCCCTGTAATCTCACCCACTCAGAATGTCATATAGTTTCATCTCAGGAAAAAAAAACAAGGTTGAATGGTAAACAGCAAAACAAAAAGGCTCTCACTCCTTGGAGTAGAGTGGCTCTTCAGGGTCTTTGAGTTCCTGTGCTTCATTGTTACGGTGCTAAGCTCCCAATCCAGTTGGTTTTGTCTAATGCCATTTTAGAGCTCTCATCCTGCCAGGAGACCTTGGTAAACACTCTGGTTTAGTCTCTCCTGGCCAGGAATGTCTCCTCACTCTTGCTGCTGACTGATCTCCCCATCGTAGGCCTGGAATGTCTGATAGACCTTTGACCTTTAATCCTGCTTTCTTACCGAGTGGATTTTGAGCTCTTTCTTTGACTTTCTGAGGCTTAAGACCCTCCTCTTTCATTCCTTCTGGGAGTCCAAATTCCTGTTCTTGGTGGCTTAACAGAATGGTGTGCTGACATTCCTGTGTGTGCCCTCAGCTCTGAGGGCGCGCACTCTGGGGGCTGCTACTTTTAGTTTTCCTGGAATTTTCTGTCTTTCCTTCTGATAATTGGTACTGGCTCAGAGACAGTTCTGTGAACTGTTGCTGGCGCCTGGGGTCTGGGCGTGACTCTTTCTGCCTTCTGCTAATACCACTTTGTGCCGGCATTTAATGGCAGGAAGAAAACTCAGAAGGAGGCTTCAAGAATTTATTCTTTCTCCCCGCCCCCGGGTCATCTCTTTACAGTCTTCCCAGCACTGCTGTGTGTTGTAGACCCAGGAAGAGAGAGATGTCAGGAATTCTCACCTCACTTTCTGATGTGACTGTCCCACAATCAGGGTCCCCACCTGTTGTAAATGTTCAGCTTTTTCTGCCTCTTGTTCTACTGGCCCCTTGAAAATAGAGTCATTATGAGGCAATATGTTCCCAGCACACTGTACTGTTTAAATCGCATCTGGAACATTCTGTGTGACTCTGAGGGCCATATTTTCCCACTAGACCATCAGAACTCTGAGTGACCTTAGGATTTATCTGCATTAACTACCTAATTTTAAAGATGTAAGATTAGGTGCACAGAGAGGTTAAGTAACTTTTCTGTGGCCACACAGGTAGTGACCAACCCAAGTACTGAAACTTGAGTTCCCTGGTTCCCAGTCTAATCTCTTTCTACGGCACACTATGTCATTATTAGCCTAAAACCACTTAGTCCACTGGATGAATGGAGAGTGTTAGAGCCAAGTTAAATGAGAGTTTGAGATATGACAACAAAGAAACCAATACTAAACAAAGGAACAGAGAAACAACAACAACAAAAGAAATGAAGAAATGACAATACCTTAGCCCAGTACATTTAAAGATGTTCATAATGACTCTGTTTCCTGAAGAAATCTGTATGCTGTTTATTAAATGACATTTAAAGATTGACAAGTTGAGAAGGATTTGTACCCAAAATGTCCAAGCTAAGAGACGTTAGTAGGATTAAACTTGAACAGCCTTGAAATCCTGCTTTCTCAGCAGTGCTGGGTGAATAAGATATGACTCTGTGCTTAACGCAGCTGGGCTGCCCAGTGCACAGTCCTACTTAGACAGCTCCTTTGCTGGGTACCAGGAATACAGAGGTGAGTGTGGGTAGAGGCCCTGCCCTCCAGGAACTGAGTCTCTGTGGGATAATGATAGGAGGCGCCTTTCCCTGCAGTGACAGAGCGCACGCCTGAGGAGTGGTGGGATTTCCCTGGCCAATTCCGGGCTCTTCTGACCAGTTCCACATTTGCCATTCTTCCAAGACACTATTTCACCTAAAAAGTTTCCTAAAACCATAACATGTCTGGCCCTGTTCTGGAATGGTTTTGTGTGTGTGTGTGTGTGTGTGTGTGTGTGTGTGTGTGATAATTTTGGGTGTTTGTATTTGGGTGTGCATTCTTTCCTGGGAATGAATAATGGACAGTTGAACAGCTCTCTTAGGCTGTGTCAAAGCAGCTCATACTACTCACGTTTTGTCTCCTAAACTAAACAGTGCAGTTTTAGTGGCAAGAACATCAGCTTGGGCATCAGACATGGCTGGGAACAAGCAGGCTATGCTACTTAGCAGTTAGCTGAAGAGCTATTGGCTCTCTCTGAGTCTGTCTCCTTATTTGTAAAATGAGCTAATATTACACCATGGTGCCTTCCACACAAATATTTTTGGAGTGCCTACTCTGCATACACATTGTGCTCTGTCCTTATCAACCAATCATATACATCTTATATACATATGATGGAAGAGAAGTGAACCTGAATTTGAAGCTGGGCCTGACTGTGTGCAATGTGACCTTGAGCGAGTCATCCAACCTGAATGAGCCTTGGCTTTTCCTTCCACTGAAGAGAGACAGTAATGCCCCACTTACAGTGCGTTTGTAAGGACTCATTCCTTCCTAACTAGCTAAGACTTGCTGATGCTTATTAATTATGAGTGGGACTCATTCTGGATTGGTTCCATAGGTCCTGTGCCTGTGTCGAGCCTGGGACCAGGTAGGAGAAAAGCCCTCAAGGAAGCTCGAGGGACCAATGGCAGCTGCCCTGCTCATCACTCTTCTTTCCCACATCTAGGTGGTAGCCGAGCGGACAATGAGGAAGAGGAAGAAGAGGGAGAAGGAGGGTTGGAACCGAGCAGTCCCTCAAATCCTTACCAGCTGCACCCTCCACCGGAAGGTTGCTGCACCATGGACGGTGAGCCTCTGCCAGCCTACTCAGGCAGTGCCCACTCTGGTGCCTGGAGCCTGCAGCCAGGCTGGTGGCCAGGCCTGTGGCTGTGTGCTGCAGGGGTCCTCTTTGCCCATCCTGTGCCCCTGAAGTGTGTGCTGTGCCCAGGGCCCCCAGCAGATGGTGGCCTGGCCTGTCCCCCCGCACTAGCAGCCCCAGAGAAATCATACTGCAGTACGCAAAGGCAGAATCATAACTTCTTGGCCACTCCTGGAACAGCCTCAACTTTACCAGCGGCTTGGGAGCCCAGAATTCATTATTCTATGTTGGTTGTTTGAAAACTAGACATTTTCCCTACTCAGGGTGGCTTGCTTAGCACATTCACATCAGAACTGATGAGATAAGGAGATATATCTTTCGCATCTCTCCGTACTCTCTGGAGCGTTAGAGGACGTCTGGGTGCTTGACCACTACCTCAGGAAATTGGCCTACTTTCCCAAGTCGATGCAGGGGGACCACTGCAGGCCTAGGAGGCAGCCTGGCCTCCTATCCTGGCCCACCTCTCTGCAGTTTTGAGCAAATAGCAGATACACACAGTCTCGGGGGCCCCTTAAAGTCAGTAATGTTACTCCTGTTTTGCTGCTGAGGAACTGAGGCCCTGAGATGCTGGGTGGGGGGCAGCTTCATCCCATGATGAGAGCTTGTACTCAGCACTCAGACAGGCTGGGTCAAATCCCTAGCTCTGCCACCCACTAGCCGGACAGCCTCTCTGACTGTCGGTAAGTTCATCTGTCCTGACACCGTATCAGGGTGGCACTAGAGTTATTGTTAAATTAAGCAGTGAGTAGTTAAAGTAATTTTTGAGCCTTTACTCAAAAACATGGAGATAAATGGTATGAGAGCTCCTATTTTTTGGGGGAGGTATATAGGGAGTTCAAGGCTAGCCTGGGCAACATAGTAAGACCCCATCTCTAAAACAAAAAATATTAAGAGGCAAACTTTCCAGTGCTCACTATAGTGATTTTCACAGAATTTCCAAATAAATACAGTAAACAACATGACTGTTCACAGACTACTTTCCTCCAGCTCTTCAGAAGACAAGGGCCATGCTGGGCTAGGAGGGACTCAGGTCAGAGAGTTAGAGGACCCCTGGGTGCTTGACCACTACCTCAGGGAATTGACCTACCTTCCCCAAGTCACTGCAGGGGAACCACTGCAGGTCTGGGAGGCAGCCTGATCTCCCATCCTGGCCCACCTCTCTGCAGCTTTGAGCAAATCATTGAACCTCTTTTAGACTCGGTTTCCCTGTCTTCGAACGGGATAGGGACACTTTCCCACAGATAATGAGATGAGAGCTTTGCAGAACTTGTCTCAGCCCAGTGCATGGTATTTGGTGGTACCAGTGGTCTCATATTTGCCCACCACTTGGTCCCACTGGCTTTGCCTTCCCCTGTGTCTGCCCAGGGGCACGTGGGAGACCTTGGAGCAAATGCATTGTAAACAGGAAAACCTGGCACGCATGGGCCAGCCTTCTTAATGCACTGCAGAGCTCTGCAGAAAAGACCTTGGGCTCCTCAGGGCTCCCCTCAGCTCTCTGGTCTCAGCTGGTAGTTAAGAGCAAGGGATGGGCTGGGTGTTTCCTTACCGGAGACAAGACCCTGGAAAGGGCTCATCCAAGGGAATCTTAGCTGTTTCCGTCTTCTTCCTTTTCCCCCAGATATTTTCAGAAACTTGTCTTTGAACAGGAAATGAAGCTTTAGAACACAAAAATGTTGAAAAAGGCATAGTGTGCGGGTCTCTCTGTTCTCTTAGCCTTTTCTGTGTCCTGATTGCCAGCTCACTGCCACCTCTACACCACTCCCTCCCCCCCGCCCAGGGAAACCAGATTCTCCTCCCTCCTTTTTTTTTTTTTTATTTTTTGAGTCGGAGTCTCACTCCAACACCCAGGCTGGAGTGCAGTGGCACACTCGCCGCCACCCCAGTGTCGACTTGCTGGGCTCCAGCGATCCTTCCGCCTCAGCCTTCCAAGTAGCCAGAACTATAGGCATGTGCTACCACACCCGGCTAATTTTTAAAATCTTATTGTAGAGGTGAAGTCTCACCATGTTGCCCAGGATGGTCTTGAGCTCCAGGACTCAGACAATCCTCTTACCTCGGCCTCCCAAAGTGCTGGGATTACAGGCTTGAGCCACCGCGCCCGGCCTCCTCCCTCTTTTTTTTTTATTATAAAGATGTGGGGTACAATTTAGGGTTAGGTATACAAACACTAATTATGCAGGTACCCTTGTTGATGAGGTATGCCTCTCCCTCCCCTAGCAGTTTCTCTCAACTGCCAATCCCATCCCCTCTCCCCTGGCAGTTTCCCACTACTGCCAGTCCCTTTCTTATAGTATTATCATTGTTCAAGGTCCACTTATGAGTGAGAACATATGCTACTCTTTTTTATTGTTGGTCTGTTTCTCACTCATGTAAAATGCAGCATGTAAAAAATATCAAATGACTCTCAATTTCTTATGGATTTACCCATCTGAATTTGCTGGAAATTTTTTCCTGTTGAGCTGCATTTGCACATCAATGTAAATTATGTAGTGACACTGAGAGTCAGACAAATAATTAATGTGTGATTAGTGCCATGAATCACTCTGAATGTTTTATCTCTCAGAATTAATTCTGAGGCCCATGACACCCAGAGGTAAGGGTTGCTGCTAACCAGAAAACCAGAGTGCTTCCTGCCTTTGCCCCCATGTCCCCCAGTTCTGGGAAGCCCTGGGTTGGGTCTGAGCCCTGTCCACCCCTCCTAGGGTTCTGCCAGGCTGGGAAGGACCTGCGCCTTGTCTCCGTTGCCAATGAGCCCATCGACGTCCCTGCGGGCTTTCTCCTCGTGGGGGCCAAGTCCCCTAGCCTGCCGGACCATCTCTTGGTATGTGCCGTTGACAAGAGGTTCTTGCCAGATGACAATGGCCACAACGCTCTTCTTGGTAAGTTCCTCCTTTGCCGTTCTCTGCAGCCCCTTCTGCATGTGGTGGGGTAGGGACAAGGGAGGTCACAGCTAGGGGTGGTGGCAACAGGGAGGTCACCTTTAAGGACCCTTCACCAGCATGGCACATGGCCCTATTTTTCTTTTTTTTTTTAACCCTATTTTTCAATAGACAATTTTTCTTTGTGGAATGAAATGTGAATGAGAGTAACTTCTCCCTATAGAAAGCCCATCATTGAGTATTAATTTTTTTCATATGTTCATTCCTCAAGCCTTCTTAAAGACCCACCTGTGTCAGAAATGGGTGAAACACCCTGTCCTGGACACTCAGAAACCAGCCGAAAAGAGGCAGAGGCAGGGCTGAGTGTGTTCCTGTCTCTGGATAGTTCCTGTTCTGAATAACTGCAGGCCCCACCATCTATTCTTCTCTCTGATTTATTGCTCCCCTCAAGAGGTGGTCCTTATTATCCTAGTTTTATAGATGGTTGTAGATCTGTTAACAAACTTGCCCACGAGTAAAGAAGATAGAGCCAGGATCCAAACTCATCTTCCTGGTTCCAAATTCTACCCTTTACTGTACCACATGGTCTTGACCATGTTACGGTCAAGGTCAGGATGGGGGAGCTAAGGCTTTCTTTTCCATTCATCAGCACCACTTGCCTTTGATCTTTCAGAAAACTGCTGGCTCACTAAGCCCCTGACTTTGGTGTAGAGTTGAGACCAAGCCTTGCCAAGCCTGGCTTCCATTTGTTCAGATGACATTATTGAGCTCTTCCTGTTCGCCAGGTCCCCACTTAGCCCACTCCTCCACTGTGGAGCAAAATCTGGGGAGACCTGAGATTTGGACCAAGAACCCAGAGTTCTGGGTTCCAGTCCTGCATCTCCCTGTTGGTCTCTGTGTGGCCCTCTAGGCTTCTGTGTCCTCATCCATGAAGTGGGGAGGTGATTTCCACATGTGCCCCTGGCCCTTTGGCATCTGTTCCTGTCCAGTGACTTTGGTTCGGGTCCCTCCACCTGGCCTGGTGTCTTCTTTGGAGGAAAACTGGGCAAGTAGAAGGGGCGGAAATTGATCTATTTCAGATGTAGCCTCAGAAACAGTCTTTGGTGTAGAAGTAAGTTTGATTGTAAGAATTTATAGGAAAAACACCACGGTTAAAAAAAAAAACATGATTTTTTTCACATTCCCCATGTGTATAAACATTTAAACCCCTAGTTTTATGTTTGATATGGCCCCAAAAACTGGGTGGGTAAACTCACTTCAATAAATCGTTATTGAGCACATTTAAAGGATGCAGAGAGGAGAGAGCGGGGAATTACCCCAGAGAATAAAACAAAATTGTTTCTGCCAAGGAGGTGAGGACTTACACCTGTCTGTAAACTCTAAATAAGGCAGGTAAATGCTCAGCAGAGGGACAGCGCTGTTTTTGGGACAATGACAAAGGAGAGAAAGAGTTTTGGCCAACTCTTTCTTTAGGCGGGTCCACGGACTTATTGAAACTAATCCTTTAAAACAAGAATGATTTCAGAAAATTCATTCTACTAAAGAAGCTGATGGAATCACTCAATCTCAGACCGAATTTGTTTACAAAGGCTGCCCAGGATAAAGCGTGTCCGGGGAGCCTGTGCCTGGTGGTCGCCTTAGTGTTTGATCTGGTGGTGGCTGGGGATTTGTCTGAATTCCACCACTTTGTGACTGTAAAGGAATTGCCAGGGTAGTAAATCAAGGGGCTCTGCCTCTGGGCCTATGGAGACGAGGACCTTTCAGTTCCTTCACCACCAGCCCCATAACAGCGCGGCTCCTCAGTGGAGAGGAAGTAGGAGCTTTGTTAATTGCTTGCCAAAAAGCCATCTGAAACGGATAACAAGGGCCTGTTGGTAATAACCATTGCTTTCTTCTTTTAAAATAACTTTATGCTCTCAGCTTGCACACTTAGCACTGTTTAGATTTCCTGCAATTAACCCTGATGGCTGCACAGGACAAGGTGGTCGCCTATAGCCCTGCGGTGGCTGGGTTCAGTGCTTTTTAGTGACCTATAAAATAAAGGCTGTGGAATATCTTGGGGGGACCAGTGGCTTTAGGAGTTTTGTCTTAGTGACTTTGAATCAACTGGGGAATTTTATCTGAGAAAGCTGAAAGATTAAAATCTAAGTGTGTTTCAGTTTTTTGCTTGTAATTCATCTAAATGGGCTTATAGCTCAGACATCATAAGAGAAAACATTTCGCCAGACTGTTCATTCCTAGATGCAAGTAAAAACAGCCTTTGTTCATTCAGCAGGCAAATAATTAATTAAGCATGGATTTATTGAATATGTAGTCCGAAACTGAAGGCTAGACCTTCAGCTATGTTTGGGGTCCCAGAGCCAAGTCAGATTCAGCCCTTTCCTTGGGGGCTCACCGTTTGGGTGAAACACAGGCAAACCAAAAATCAGCCTAGAGATCTACAACAAACAACCCTGTCAATACATGATCGGGCAGGCTTTTGCAGCAGGGGGTGTAAGGTGTTCCAGAGACGCAGAAGGGCATATCGACACTCAGCCATGGGAAAGAGAGGATATGGTGTCTAAGCTGGGCCCTGAAAAATGAGTAGGATTTGCCAAATGAAGAAAAACAGCAATAGTAACTAAATACTAGCAGCAGCCAGCATTTATTGAGCATTTATCATATGCCAGAAACTGCTTGAAGTTAGTTAAAACCACCAATGAGGTGGGCCCATCATTATCTAGCGTACATACATATAAAGGAATGAAGGCTCAGAGAGGTTAACCGGCTTGCTCAGGGTCACCAGCTATTTGAACCCAGGTGTCTAGCCCTGGTGCTAGGACACATCAGTAGAGGGAACACCACATAGGACAAAGCGTGGCATGCTGGAGAAGTGGTTGGAAGGCTCTGTGGCTGGAGCTTGATTTGTGGCAGAGGCTGGAGCAGAGGCTGGGAATATTCGGTTAGGTCCCACTTGGAAAAGCCTGTGGCCCCCAAGCAGATATTTTTAAACTACAGAAATAGGAGAGTCTGATGACGTCGTGGATCTGTCCTTCACCCTTAACAGTTATCAACATGCACCAATCTTGTTTCATTTGTAACTCCCCCGTCTTTTCTCTTTTTGGAATTCTTTTGAAGCAAATCCCAGACATTGTGTCCTTTCATCAGTAAATATTTCAGTACATGTCTCTAAAAGATAAGGGCTTTTTGTTGGAAATTCAGTACCATTGTCATATCTGAAAAATGTAACAATTCTTAAAATTATCAAATATCCAGCATGTTCACGTTTTATCTTATACTTTTTTCTGTTTTAACAGTTGATTTGTTGGACTCAAGATTCAAACAAGGTTCTCTCCCAGCATTTGGTTGATATTTCTCTTAGGTCTGACTTCATCTGTAGGTCTGTCTGTCCTCCCTTGTTTTTCCCTTACAATTTATACTTTTAAGAAACATGAGAGTGTTAAGATAAGGTGATCATTATGTTTTGATTTGTGTTTCAGGAAGATCTCTTGGCAGTCACACACATAATTTTTATTGCCATGGAGAAACTGAGGCAAAGAAACTAGTTGTGAATTTCAGAATTCCAGAGAACTATAGGGACCCGGTAGTTAGTTATAAGCTTCAAACCTTCTAACATCACACTATTCACTGCTCCTGAGTTTGCCCATCTCCTCTATGCCCACCTGAAACCTCAACCCCAGCTCCTGTCTCATCATAAACCCTGACACAGCTCCTCATGTTTCCCTGGCAAGAGTAGGTCATTTCTACATTTTAGTCCAGATATTTTTTTCCTTATTTGTTGTTAGGCTATATTTACTTCCACAAATAGGATAGTGACAGAAATAACAGAAATTGAAAAACTAAAAGGAAAAATTACCTAAACCCCATTACCCTAAAATGAACTTTTATCCTCCCCATTTTCTTTTCTATTCACCATTCAGATAGGGATTTAAAATAATTTTTACAAACAGGTAATCATAGTATAGATATAATGCTGGAGCCTGGTTCTTCAAATAGTATGCTGCTGTGAGCCACAGATGATCCTATTTTTGTCCCAAGTCACAGTTTATTTCCAGGGATTAGTGGCCATTTCTAGTGTCCACTTAACTTGCTGGATGTAGCATGTGCCTGCCTATGTTCTTGAGCTCCCAAGGTTCATTCATTGTAAGGACCATGGAGGTGGTGTTGGGGTCCTACCTTTTCTTCAAGGCCCAACTTAAACCCCACTTGTGGCCAGGCATAGTGGCTCATGCCTGTAACCCCAGCACTTTGGAAGGCCAAGGTGGAAGGATTGTTTGAGCCCAGGAGTTTGAGACCAGTCTGGGCAACACAGCAAGACCGTGTATCTACAAATAAAAAAAAAAAAAATTAGCCTGGGCAACATAGTGAGATGTCACCTCTACAAAAAAATTTAAAAAATTAGCTGGGCTTGGTGGTGCACATCTGTAGTCCCAGCTACTTAGGAACTTGGGAGGCTGAGGTGGAAGGATTGCCTAAGCCCAGGAGGTTGAGGCTACAGTGAGCTGGGATTGTGTCACTACACTCCGGCTCCAGCCTGGGTGACAGAGTGAGACCCCTACTGAAAAGTAAATAAATACATAAAAAAAATAAATAAATAAACCCCACTTGCCCAGACATCCTCCTGGAATTGCCCTCCTGAGTTACTTATATTGCTTTCCTGTTCTCCCCATCTCACGTAGGGCCAGGAAGGCAAGGGCCAGCTTCCTCTCTTGTTGTTCCACTTTTTCCATGTTTGATAAGGATAATGACATGTGCTCTACCTTACTGCCATTTTGAGAATACGTGAGCTCTTTATACGATGCTCTTTCCAAACTCTAAATCACTGCCCAAGTTTGAGAAGAGCGCCTTGCTCCATGGTTGGCATGTGTAGACATCCATTTGGGACATGCTCATTAGACAAAAGCTACCTGTGGCTGCTAATTGGGCCTATGGGAATGCAAAGGGGGTGGCCGTGTGTGGTCATGAGAGGGTCACTTCTATGGACTGTGTCCCACTAAAGGAATAATTTCAACTCTGGATATTTGTGCCTGGCAGGAATCTGAGATTTCAGACCCTTGCTTTCTAGGCCCATCTTCTAAAGAGGTATTTAGAGACTTCCTAGTCCTAGGGACAACTTCTGAAGAGAATGGCTCATTATTTTACTCTTTCTCATGAAAGCTTTCATTGCTTTTCCAATAGGTTTTTGAAGTATTAGAATTGCCTAAGAGGCAATTCTGAGGTCTACACTATGTGCCCTGTGCCCCAGGGACAGGTGGAAAGCTGTCTGTGGTTTTCTCGGCCTCTGTGGTCATCTCCCTAGGACATCTCAGAAGAGCAGCCAGGTCTCCTGAACAGAAAGCTTTTGCCAAAGCAGGGAGCAGTTTATTGTACCAGCAAGACCTAAGGTGTCCACTGTCATTTCTGAGCCTCAAAGAGGAGCCCCTTATTGTTGGTGACTCCCCTTCCTGCTGAAGATAGCTCAGTGACAGTCACAGCGCATACAGCTCATAGCCTATTTAGCTGTTTCTGTAGAGGGATGGCAGCACTGGCCTTGGCAAATTGCTCTTAGCATCCTTTGTCTTGCAATTATATTTCCTGTCCACCTGTCTTTTCAATACTCAGCTTAGAGTCCCTTCCAGGGAGCTCTGAAGGTTTCTTAGGGCCTTGTTCTTAGGTAGCAGTTGAGCTGGGTTTATCTCAGGGTTCCTGGGTTGGAGGCAAATGAACAAATAAAAACATTGGGTTCTTCCTTCACAGTGCATACAGAAATCCTAACATGTCCCCTTTCATGGTTACCCTGTTTCCTCCCCCCTTCGCTTCCTTCTTGACACCTACTGGCTGTCTGTCACAGACTGGGCATTTGTTGGCACTTAAATACAAAAACACAAGTCATTTTCTTGTGCGGTAACATCAATGAACCCAGTTCTTTGGAAGGATATGGATAATGTTGGGAAAAGACTCAAATTTCAATAACTATGACCCTAAGGAAGACGTTCAGGGGTTTGCTGAGCCACGTAAAGAGCATAGAGTCTGGGCTGGGGACAGTAGCTCACACACACCTGTAATCCCAGAACTTTGGGAGGCCAAGGTGAGAGAATTGCTTGAATTCAAGACCAGCCTGGGCAACATAGCAAGACCGTGTCTCTACACATAAAAAAAATTTAAAAATTAGCTGGGCATGGTGATACACACCTGTAGTCCCAGCTACTCAGGAGGATGAAGTGGGAGGCTTGCCTGAGCCCAGAAGGTTGAGGCTGTAGTGACCCACGATCGTGCCACTGCCCTCCAGCCTGGGTGACAGAATGAGATTCCCAACTCAAAAAAAAAACCAACAAAAAAACCAAAAAAAAAAAAAAAAAAAAGCATGGAGTCTGAAGGAAAGTGCAAGCTCTGTCTTTGGGTCTTGGATGGCTTTTTGGGGAGTGGGTATCAGATGGGCATTGGGTGCTGGCTGGACACGTGCTGCAGGGACTTGCAGAAGAAAGAATGAGCCTGGTGGTGGCGGGGGCAGTGGGAGTAGGCTGGGATAAGAGGCAGAGGGAGTCCATCAGGGAACTAGGTGTATCAGAGTGAGGGACAGGAATACAGCTGGAGAGAGGGTTGTGGAGGATCGATCAGAGAGCCCCGAATGCTGGGCCTGTGGGCAGGAATTCATCTTCAGGCTGGAATCGAATGCCACACTTTCTGCACCTGTGACTTTGGACAATTACTTGGGCTCTCTCATTCTCCGACTTCACAAAAGAAGAATTCGCCCTCTGGATTGACTGGCTGTTGTGTCAGTTTGCCTGAGCGGCCTGTGTAAATTACAATGAATGGCGAGAATGTCCCTGGTTCTCTGCGTGTCATTTCCCTCCCTGTCCATACAAGTATGTAAATGTAGAGTGCAGTGTTGGACATTTCCTCGGTGCCTTATTTTCGTGCCGGTGCAGACGGAATAGGATTGTGGAAGGTAAATTATCCTGTAACTCCTATGGCCAGTCCGAGAGATTTGTCCTTCTTTTGAAGGCCTTTTGAGGTATACTAAATTCGCTTACCACATCAGGAACTCCAGTATGTTTCTGTAATGCAGACATCGCATTTCTCTGTGGAGATATTTTTAACCTTCACTAACTGGAATTATTTTGAACACTAGCCAGAGACCTCAGGGATACTGTGTTTAAAAACAGAGCTTACACACAGAGCTGTGCAGCCCTCACGACCTAAGGCGAAATGACCTTTGTAGACTTATCAGCCAGAGAATATGATAAAGTAAATTTAGTCTCAGTTTCAGGGTCTCCCCTGCCAAAGGACCTTGGGCCATAGAAATCAGACATACCAGTGGGTGAAGCAAGGTCTTCTTGAGATCGTTTCAATGATCGTCCAGTGCAGAAGCCAAATCACTTTTCTCTTGTCTTAACCAACACTTCTAGTAAGTACAGCTCAAATGGACTTTACAACGTATAAAAGTCTTTTTAAGCATGTTCTCTGGATTCTAATAACTCAGAGGAAGTGGTTTTGTCATTGTTATTGCACAGGTGGCCTGCCCAGAGCCTCACAGCTGATGGGAACCTCTGTCAGTTCCCAGAAAGACCCATTCTGGTCTTGGGCAGGAGGACACTGATGCTGAGACATCCACTTTCTAGCAGAGTGTCTCCACCTGCTGGCTGCTGAGCTCCCAGTATTCACTCACCAGCATGTGGGTTGTGCACTGTGACCCTCTCTTGATTTCTTTTCTATAACTCATGGGATCACCTTGACTCCAGGATGGAATTTTGTACTCTCAAGAGGTCTTGAATGCAGCCAGGCTCATGGGTCTAATTGTTTTGAGATTCTGTCACTGGCCAGCACCAAAGGAAGTAGGGACCTGTTCAATCATGATGGATACTTGATCAGTGTAGACAATGGAATGGGATAGTTCTTTTTAAATATGTCCCTAAGCAAGTTAATTCTTCCAAGCTTGCCTGGGCCCATCTCTATGACTAAGTCTTCTTGGTTCTCCTTTTGTTTGAGTCAAGGCCAGTCCAAGATGATAGGGTCTTTGCCTTTTGGAGTTCTCTGACTGCTGGTACAGGACATGAATCTTCAGAGTTTCGGTCAACTATGTATTATCTGAAAATGACTTTGGAAGTGAGTTGGAGACTTTCATGTTTGTTTCCTTCTTCAGGTTTCTCTGGGAATTGTGTTGGCTGTGGGAAGAAAGGCTTCTGTTACTTCACGGAATTCTCCAATCATATAAATCTGAAGCTGACCACCCAACCCAAGAAGCAGAAACATTTGAAGTATTACCTGGTTCGTAATGCACAGGGGACTCTAACCAAAGGACCTTTAATTTGTTGGAAAGGTTCAGGTGAGAACTTTGGCTGTAGAGAGGTGTGGGGATTCTGGGCATGTCCCCTAAGTGGGCCACAGTGCCTGTCAGGGTGATGCTGGGGAGAGACCACTCTGTAGCAGCAAGGATTGCAGGCAAAAGATCAAACTGAAAGCACTCCTTTGCGTTAGGGGCATTTAGCTGGCTGACTGTGACAGACTAATGGATGGAATGTTTAAAAGGCAAAGGAGGGTCACACTGAATGTTGCCCCCTTGTAGCAAGTGTTTGGGGCAGCGGTTTTCAACCAGGGGTGACTTTGTCCCCCAGGGGATGTTTGGCATTGTCTGGAGACATGTTTGACTGGAGAGTGCTACTGGCATACTGGGGTAGGGACCGGGGATGCTGCTGACCATCTTGCAGGGCAGAGGACAGCCCTCAGCACAAAGAATCCTGTCCAGAATGTCAACAGTGCCAAGCTTGAGAAGCCTGATTGAGGAAAGCTTGGCTTGAATAGTGCCCCGCCCCCTCACCCTGAGACCTCGAACCCTGGTGACTGTGACTAGAAAGGCCAGCTTCACATTGCTGGTCCCTGAAGAGGTGATGGGACTGTAGCTTCCTGAGGTGGTGGGGGCAGGCTCCCCTCTGGCCCTTCTTTGCCCTCCTATATCTCTCCAGCCCACAGTCAGCTCTGACGGGGGGAGGAAGGGTGGCAGGATTCTCATATGCCTGCCTCAGGTGAAGGGGCATGGCTTGGGGGCTGCGGGGAAGCTCTCCAATGAGGAGGATAGGAGGGCTGTCCCTTTGTTCCTCTCTTGTCTGAATTTGTTCACATCTGGTCTTCTGGACTTTCCCAGGCGGGTCCTGTGAGGAGATGGAAGAGGCTTGGAGTGGGCGCCTCTGGGTCTCCCTCCCTCTGCCCCCTCCTACCCCATGCTTCTTCTTCCCTTTTTCTTCCTTTATTCAGTAAATATTTCTTGAGTTGCTATTTCATGCCAGTCATTTTCCAGGCTCTGAGGAGGTGGTGACTCTGTCCCTTGAGGGCCCAGTTGATTGTCTTTGATTACTTGCTCTGACAAGGCACCTCACAGGTTTGACGCGCTGCTGGGGTCAGCCTTTCCCATGGAGTATAACTTGGTGTCGCTATTCCCTGGCCTTCGAGTAATACTCTGGATGACTCATTTGTAGAATTTGTCTCTTTTTTCCAAATACTCACAATTGCTCCCACTCCTGATAATCAGAGCCGCCCCTTGGCACGGAGGCATGAGTAGAGAGTCCTAGCCCCTGTCCCAGCCACACACGGAAGCAAAGCCTGGGATGTGGTGGCACCTTTTGTGGCTGTCTACGTAGCTCGCTTTCCTGCAGGGCAGATTCCAGTCTAGGAAATGGTTTCATAACCATCGGAGAAGAGCAGACTGGTTTTCACGTGTGCATCTTGCCCCCAGAGTTCAGAAGCCGGCAGGCCTCCACCAGCAATTGTTCCGGTTCTTTCTTCCCGCCCCTGGAGAGCTCAGGGCCTCTGGCGGCCTTCCCCAGCGAGCCCGTTCCTGGGACGAACCCCAGCATCCTGATGGGGGCGCAACAGGCAGGTAAGATGATATGGGTGACAAGGAAGCCCCCAAGGTCTGCACTAAATCCACAGACCGGGCATGTCTCCGACCTGTCTGGTTGGCTACGTACAAGCATTCTTCCACACAAATAAAGGGCGTTGTTATCCTTTTCTACGACACTTTTACATCTCATCTTGAATCTCTTGAGTCGGTTTCAAGAAAGGAGATGCTCTGTTTTTCATTTGGAAAGCCTTTCTGCATCCCTGTTTGATATGCAATGTGGTCCCCAGGTGGGGTCATGTGTTAGGATCCACCTGTGCTCCCAGTTCATAGCACAATGCTCCCTCCATGACAGGTACTGAGTCAGTGTTTGAACTGAATTGCTGGAAGGGACAGGTAGGACCAGATTGCTGGAGTTCATGTGCTCCAGCTTTGTGTATGGTCTCCTGGAATCCCAACAACCATGCTGTGAGTAGGTGGTTGTTTCCATATTTTACTGATGGGGTAATTGAGGCTTGTGGAGGCCACATTCTTGCTGAGGGCCTCACAGGCAGGAGGAGGTGAAGGAAGGAGTCAGTATCCGATAGTTCCAATTCACATGCTTGGCATTTAGCCATGCTGAGCAGTCTTGCTAAGCATGATGGTTGTCATTACAGTAGATACCAGGCTTCCCAAGGACCCTGGACGGTTGCTGACTGTTTTCATTCTTCTTGCCCAGAGCGTCTATAGAGGCACTTTGGCCCTGAGAGAGGAGCCAGTGCCCTTGTACCCACCTGACTAGGGACGTGTCATTCTCCAGAGGCACCAAGTTTCTTCTGCACGGTGATTGCTGTGGCCCTCCCTCCCTGCTTCCCCTGTTCAGGCCCCTGGCACCTCTGCCCCCAATGGCCTGGAGAGCCTGCTTTTTTGCCATCTGCCACCTTCTAGCTGAGGGATTTAGGGCAACTCACTTTAACTCTATGAACCTCTGTTTTCTCAGAGGTGGGGGAAATCTCCTTTGTCTAATTTGCAGTGACATATGCATTAAATGAGATTATACTACTAGCAAATAATCACTCAGTGTGTGCTACACACCAGGCTGTCCTAGGCTCTTTCTTCTGCAAACTCATGTCATTCCCAAGGTGACTTTGAGTTGCTGTCATCATCCCCATTTTATGAACGAGAACACTAAGGCATGGGCAGGTTAAATAAGTGTCAGAACTGGGTTCAGACACAGGCTGTCTGGCTTCAGAGCCGTATCTTAACCCCTCCCATCTGCAGGAGATGTTTTGTGCTCCTCCTGGCCGTATGCGCCTTCCAAACCATTCTGGTGGACTTGAGCAACTTAAGCAGTGTGGTTGGCCTTGAGAGACCAGAAGCCATGGTTACCCCCAGAATGACCCTCAGTGAGTAGTCTGCATGTAGATGGCTGCAAACCGAATGCTCTCCTGGACTCATAGGGCGAGAGAGACAGAGAGAGGGGAGAGAGAGAGGAAGTAAGCAAGGAAGTTTCAGGCATGGTCCTGGAATTCAGGAAGCTCCCCTGGCCACGCACGTCTCTCTAGTCCTTCTTTCACCCAGGCTGTTCCCACTGGGGTGTGAGCAGGAGTATGCACGCCTGGGTTCCTGTGTATGTATGTGTGCTTATGTGTGCATGCAGTAGTGTATGTGCATATGTGTGCATCTATGCATGAGTGTGCTTGCATATGTGTCTACAGGAGTGTGTATGTGCATGTGTGCATGTGTATAGGCATGCATCTGTGCATCTGTGCATGTGTGTGTGCTTGTGTGTGTATATGCATGAGTGTGAGCGCATGTGTGTTGGAGTATGCATTTCCATCTATGCATGTGTGTGTGTCTTTATGTGTATACAAGAGTGTATGTGTGTGTGTATGTGTGAAGGCATGTGTATGTGCATCTGTGCACACGTGTATGCCTGTGTCTGCTTGTGTGTGTATGTGGGAGTGCATGTGTCCCTGTGTATGTGTGTCTATGCATGTGTGTATGCATGTGTCTACTTGTGTGTGAATGAAGGAGTGTGGATGTGTATGTGTGCATGTGTGTAGGCATGTGTATGTGGTCTGCATATTTGTGTATGTCTGCTTGTGTGTGTATACAGGAGTACGTGTGTCCCTGTGCATGTGTATCTATGTACGTGTGTATGTATGTGTCTACTTGTGTGTGAATGAAGGAGTGTGTATACATATGTGTATGTAATCATGTGTATGTGTGTCTATGCACGTGTGTATGCATGTGTCTGCTTGTGTGTGTATGCAGGAGTGTGTATGTGTGCGTGCTGTGTAGGCATGTGTATGTGTGTCTATACACGCATGTGTGTGTCTGCTTGTGTGTGTATGCGGGAGCGTGTATGTGTATAAATGTGCATGTGTGTATCTATGTGTGTGTGTGTGCAGGAGTGTGTATGCATGTGTGTATGTCTATGCATATGCATGTGTGTGCATGTGTCTGCTTGTGTGTGTGTATGCAGGAGTACATATGCGTGTGTGCATGCATGGTGCGTGCATGTATATGTGTGCATTTGATGTGTCTTCTCACAGAGAGAATGGGCAGAATCACTATGATCACTGTGCCAGGAATTTCGACCTCCTGACGAGACTTGTCAGTGAAAAACTAGTTTGTAAAGATGTAAGAAAAATAATTTCCTTCTTGCCTGGTCATAGAGCATCCTTGCAAATTGACTCTTTGCCTTCTTCCCTCTTGCTTTCAGGACCAGCCTCGGATCACCCCTCCCTGAGCGCAGCAATGGGCCCGGCAGTTTTCAATGGCAAAGATTCCCCGAAGCACCAACAGCTGGCGAAGAATAACCTGTCGGCCCTGCCACGGCCCTCGGCCTTAGGTAGTGCAGCCTGGCCTGGCCGTCCCGGGGGTCCTGCTTTTCTCTGGGCCAAGGCCAGAGGGGGCATGGGAGCCACCGGGCTGGGGCCACTGAGCCTTCTGGAGTCTGGTGTCGCTTCCATGAGAGTCAGGCCAGGACAACAGGTGCCTCCTGAGCCCGTGGGCCTGTGCCCAGGCCCTGGCGCTGTGTGAGGGTCACCCTTGAAGGACAGCGTGTGTGCCAAGAAGCATGAGACACCAGTGGTGATGGCGAGTGACCTGTCTCGTGGGCCATGCATCTGGAGGGCGGTAGAGTTTTGGAGCAATAGAGGGCAGTGTGTTGTCTGGGGAAGAATGTGGGCTTCAGAATCAGATAAATGTGAATTCAAAACCCAGTTCTGTCTCTTGTTAGTCAGGGGACCTTGGTCAACTCTCAATAAATGCTTCTTCATCTGGAGATAAGAGGGTGGATAAGAGGGATGAGGTGCTGTGTATAAAGTCAGAGCACTCCTGGAAGCTCACTAATTGGTGCCGGCTGTCATCATCCAACTCGGCATTATCACTGTGGCTGGTCTGTTCAGCGAAGGTTTCCCAGAGGAGTGATAACGAGCTGCAACTTAGAAGTTGGGGAATCATTAAGTAGAGATGGTATGGGGAAAAGCGAGCAAAGAGGGCTGAGGAGGTAAGAATATGGACGAGAGTGAGATGAGTGAAAGAGTAGTGCAGACCTGCAATAGGAGGGGTTTGAGGAAGACAGTGAACAAAGCAACTAGGGCTCCCAATGTGCTCTTGAACTTCCAATCCAGTGCTCTTCCCACCATGCTTGTCTGGAGCCATTTCATAAGCCAGTCTTGGCTTTCCTCCCTTCTTCCCTCCCTCCCCCCCTCTCTCCCTCCTTCCTCCCTCCCTCACACACACAGCTAAACTGGATTTTAGGATCCAAGGAGGAGCCCTTAGAAATCATCTAGGCCAACATTGTTTTATAGAGGAGACTGAGGTCCAGAGAGGCAGGGCCAGGCAAGTCTCCCCATTCCCATTCCACTGTGCTGGCAGAGGACTTCCCTAGGGAAAATCCTCGACTGAAGGAGCATTAGATCTTCTGAATGGAATCCAAGTCTTCCCAGTCCCAACCAGCATATCCTGGAGCCCGAAATCCAGCCTTCATCCTCCATGGCATGAAGAGCCCAGGCAGGCTCCCACTTTGTTCCAGTGACTGTTTCTTCCCCGTGAGGTGCCAGATTCAGGGGCAGCCCTGTGGCTGAGGAGCTGGGCCTCTGGGGATGGGGATGGCATGCTGCAGGGCCTCCCTCCCTGGGCTGAGGTCTGTGGATGCCCAGCCTCCACCCTGAACAGCAGCGAAACGAGGCCCTCCCTCAGCTTGGGACCCTGTGGAGGTGGCTCTGGGAAGCCTTCAGTGCTGCGCTGAGTGCATTTTCCGTCTTGTGCTCCATGGAGATCCTCCAAGTTCCATAGTGGGGCACTCAAGTCCTTCTGGAATCTGGCCTCAACCAACCTGCTGAAAGCCATTCCCTGCTGAGTTGGCTGCACTGGACAGGCCAGCCTTCCTCTAACTCCATGGCCCCATCCCCTGTCTCCATGCCTTGCTCCTGCTCGTCCACACGCTCAGCGGTATTTTCCAATGCCTGCTAAACTGCCTTTTGAGCTTAGCTCAGAGGATACCTCCTCTGTCCCCCCAGCACGGGACTCCCAGGCATCCCGGGCTCGGCCTTGCAGCTCTGTGTGGCTATCAGGGCTCACAGCTCTCCAGGCTGTGAAGTTCTCAAGTGCAGGGCTGTGGGCATGCGTATCTTGGAGCCACCAGCCCAGGGCTGCTGGGAGGCCCTGGCCTGAGGGGCTTGATGGACGCTGGCTGGATTGAGTTGCACTGAGCCCAGTTGAAGCATCCGAGTTCCTGGGTCTTCTCATCTGCTCTGGGAAGAACTCAAAATCAGTTTTTAAAAAGCTGCTTCTAAGATGACAAGGAATGTTTAAGGCAGGCTTGAGACCTGTCATTCAGGAGTTCTCAACTGAGAAGCGCTGCCTTCCGTGCAAGGAGGCAGGAAAGGCACAGAATAAGGGATGGATTATCTCCCAGATGGAAGTCTTCCTGGCATTTAGCACTGGGGATGGCATGGGCAGGTTGTGGAATGTCCTTCAATGTGTAGGCTGCATAATGAAGCATCATCTCCCCCAAATGCCAAATCGTGCCCCAAGCCCCACCAAGAGACAGCTGGAGAAATAGTTGGTCCATGCTGGTACCTGGACAGCCCCTGGTGACATCGTGATGGGAGAGTTCATGGGCTTAGGGTCCACATAGAGGCATTTAGGACTAACCTCTCCAAATGAGAAAATACCTGTAAATCATCCCTCCTTGGTACTGAGACTCCACCCCCTGTCCCTTTTGGGCGCTCAGTGTACAGACCTCGTTCCACCCCCATCCCTTTTGGGTGCTCAGCGTAGCTTTCTGGGAGAGCTGGCAGCTTCGTCTGTGGGCACTTATCCATTGCGTTTGGGGACCAGTGTTGGGAGAGTCACTGGCATGAGCAGAACCGTAGCTGCCTCAGAAGCTGCCGTGAGGGCCAGAGGACCTCCGGGTTTGAAAGCTCTTTGTCCACAGAGTATTTTATGCTTTAAACTTTTTATCCACTTTATTCATTTTCAGTCAGTCTAAAGAAAAGATGAACATTTTGGGATTATTTTCAAGAGATCCTGAAGTGATAATTCTCAAACTGCAGCATGCTTAAGAATCACCAGTCCTGCTTGTGAAGGATGGTGTTTTCTTACCATTTCCAGAGATATGATTCTGGAGGTTAAGGTGGGGCCCAGGAATGGACAGACTTCACAAGCCCCTGCTGGTTCTGTGCAGCCCCTTCTCAAGTGAACCCTAAAGAGCCTTTGCTCTGGGGTGGTTCTGCACCCTAATTGTATATTAGAATCACTGGAAGCTCCAAGGTGTGGGGAGGCCTAGGTCCTATCTGAATCCTGGGCTTCTGGTGTACCTGGGATGGGGTTGTCTTCAGATAGAGTTTTAGATGTTTCCCACATGAGTTTAATGTGCAGCCAGAGCTGAGACGTGGAGATCTGGATGAAGGGAAAATTTTGCATCCAATTGGTCAAGAAACTATGGTAACCAATTCTTGATATTTTGAATCACTCACGAATAGAGCTTGAGTCATGAGCATGCTGTTATCTAGAGTGGGCAGGGATGACTCATGGCAGTGGATGCCAGCCTCTGCTTTTGATTTTTTGGGACTGAAATTAGCTTTCCAGGCTGGGGTGGGGAGGGATGCTTAGGTGGATCAGTATTGCCCCCAAGTGGTAAGTCTGTGGTGGTGGATTGAATGCTGCGGCCGCAGGTCTGCAGAAACACTTTTCCCTTCCAGCTCTTCTGAAGTGTTGGAATGTAGAGATAACGATGATGGTGAGGATGGTGGTGTGGGTAATGATGGCTACCAGTGATTGGGCCCAACCTCTCTGCTCTGTTGCATGAAGTGTTCTCTTCAGTCCAGAGTCACCTTTCGGAGTGGGTTTTATCATTTTATTTTAAAAATGAAAGAGCTCAAGCTTAGAGAGATAAGGCTTAGACACACACGACACACACACAACTTCAGAATGAAACATTTACAAAAATTGACAGGATATTTCTCTATGCTTAGATACTTTACTAGATACTTAGAACCCATTGTAAAGCTGTGATTTTAAAAAAACAACAACCAACCAGAAAAACCCCAGAGAAGTGTTCTCTAAACCAGGGGAAAGTTTTATTGACGCTCTTTCCTAGTGAGAGCCTAATCCATATTCTGAATGTTGTCTAGGTATCTTGTCAAACTCCGGGCCCCCCAAAAAGCGCCACAAAGGGTGGTCTCCAGAATCTCCATCAGCTACAGATGGTGGCTACCCCCAGGGTGGTGGGAACAGAGCTAAGTATGGTAAGTGACCACAGCCTTACCCCCAATCCCAGAGTTGGGTACTAGGGGCAGTGCTGCTGGAGGGGATGTGTGCATGCGTGCATGTGCCAAGGTGAAGATGCTTCTCTAGGGAGCCCAACTTCGTTGTAGCAAAAGGATCCCTTTCTCATATGTTAGAATTGTTTTACAAAGCCAAGGATCCCCATGCGGTGTGAGTTCCCTGATCCTGAAGAAATTTTAAAAGGAGCTTGTTTATTAACAAGGATATTGAAGAGGAGAGTGAGTCATTGGTGGAGAAGGTTGGACTGAATGATCTTAAAGTGATTTTGACCTTGGGATTCCAAGACCTTGGTGCTCTTGTAAGCAAGGATATGGATCAGGTTGGCAGATTTGTTGGCTGGCCTGACATCAGATCTGCCAGAGATAGATGCCTTGTCTGATGTATTCTGCTGATATTCTTGGCATGTTCCTAGAAAGTGCAGGTATGTCCTGCGTGCCACAGGCTGGTTTGGTGGGACCAGCTTCAGTCACCTTTCCTGTCGTGGCCTCCGGAGAACCAGTGTCCGTTCCTGACAACTTGCTGAAAATATGCAAGGCCAAACCAGTGATATTTAAAGGCAAGTATAGCAATGCACTGAACTGTGGGGGTAGGAGAGCCTGGAAGAAGAGATGGGAAACAGGCAAAACTGAGGCCTGATCCCAGTCTGACTCCAAGGGCATCCTCCTGAGATGAACCTAAAACTTCTTCCAGGGCAATGAAAGAATGAGGCGAAACCAGTCACTAGGTCAGCCCCGATCAGGTGCCAGGAACTAGAGACTTGTCACAGTTTCCACAGTGCGCCCAAGTGAAGCAATTCTGTTCCATGATGTCCATTTGCTTGTCCATTCGTTCTTTCCTTTACCCACTCAGCTTCACTGAGCTCCTGCCATGGAATGGCCCAGTGCTGAACACCAAGGACTAGAAGATGGATAGATCTATCCCTTGCCTCAAGGAGCCCCGGCCTGGCGAGTTGTCTAGAGGTCACCTTGAGCCACTAGTATATATATATATTTTTAGTTGGAATCTCACTCTGTTGCCCAGGCTAGAGTGTAGTGGCACGCTCATCACCATCCCAGCATGCTGGGCCCTAGCGATCCTTCTGCTTCAGGCTTCCAAGTAGTTGGAACTATAGGCATGTGCTACCACGCCCAGCTAAGTTTTTGTTTGTTTGTATTTTTGTCTTTTTTTTTTGAGTTGGAGTCTCACTCCTTCTCCCAGGCTGGGGTGCAGTGACACACACGCTCACGGCCACCCCAGTGTTGACCTTCTGGGCTCCAGTGATCCTTCTGCCTCAGCCTTCCAAGTAGCGGGAACTACAGACACGTGCTACCACGCCCGGCTAGTTTTCATTTTATTGTAGAGAGGAGGTCTCGCCAAGTTGCCTGGGCTGGTCTTGAACCTGTGGGCTCAGGCAATCCACTTGTCTCGGTCTCCCAGTGTGCTGGGATTACAGGCTGAGCCACCGAGCCCAGCCCTGTTTTTTGATTTATTGTAGAGGGATGGTCTTGCCAAGTGGCCCAGGCTGGTCTTGAACTCGTGGGCTTAGGCAATACACTTGCCTCAGCCTCCCATGCGAGTATTTTTTTTGACTATGAAATCTGACTTTGGTTGGGCAAAGGTAGCCATGGTCACTACTGTAGTAGCATTAAACAAAATTAGATTTGATCTGTTTGGTGCAGGGGGCTGATGTATGTGCTCTGTGGAGGAAGATTTTAGGCTCAACTAAAGGAACCATTTCTAATGGAGCAGGAGACCTTGGAATGGGAGAAACTGAGGATTTAGCAGAGTTTGATTGATGACTACCCACTGCAATGGTGTGTGGACATAGAGTGACGCATACACACACACACACACACACACACACTCAAGTGCATAACACACAGGCATGGCACACACACACATTCAGGCCCTTCTTAAGTTAATATAGCATATGCTAGCATACTTGTAGATAGCAGGGGGTGGGGGATGTGGGAGGGGCATTCTACTGGTAATTAAGAACTAAAAAAGGGCACTTCTATCTTTTCCCTCACAAACAAAAACATAACAAAATGGACAGGGTATTCAGGAAGTAGGGTGCACATCTGGGTTTTGGCCTTGGCGTGAGGTGGGGCCCATGGCTGGGGTGGTTTCACTGGGCTCCACTAGCTAACTAAAGTGAAGGCCAACATACAGTCGTGCCGCATAGTTTTTGTGCGGCCATTGTGTGTCTGTGGTAGGCCCTGAGAACACACCTCTAGGACAGGATGTGCGGCTTGGGGTGTGGGCGGGGTTTTACCAGCACCTGCTCTGACCTGGAGCCTCAGTACCTGAACCCTGCAGACCTGCCTCTCACATTCAGCAATCTCAGGATATACGGTCCTCTTTGTTCTCAAGTGCACCACCTCTCTGTTGAAGCCACACTTCTCTGTAGAGTGCCTGCTTCCCCAAATCCTGTCCCCCAGGACCATGCGCCCAAACCCAACCAAGGCTTCAAGACCCTTCCATGGAGACTCCTTAGTCTCCCTTTCATCTGGCTCCCCTGGCAGCTTCTCTGGGCTTCTCTTTTATGTCAAATATCACATCCTTTTTTAAAGAATAGTGACTCTACGTTGCCTCTTATGAACCATGATGTTTTTAAACAGTGCTACCCAGAGTGTGGTTCCTGGTTCAGCAGAACCTGCATTCCTGGGAGTATATTAGAGGCATTCATTCCCATCCCAACCCAGAGTCACACTCAGGCCTCAATTCTGAATCAGAAGCTCTGGCACTTGGGGAACAATTCTCTTGAGGTTGTGACCTGTCTCAGCACTAGATTACACCCAGAGCCTAGGATGATGCCTGCACATAGCACATAGCAGGGCCCAGAAGATACATTTGTGTATGAGTACAAGATACCACACACTCAGACATCTCTGATATCTCGGTCACTTGCGAGGATTTGACATCTTCACCCTGTTTTATAAATGTGGAGACCGAGGCTTAGAGACATTAAACTTCTTGCTTAGGGTCACGTAGCTAAAGAATTGGTGAAGAAGAGATCTGAACTCGACCTGAGCAATTCTGTCTCTAAGAGTTGTCATCAGAATGAATCTTCCAACATTCGCTGAAGCATTTGCCAGGGTCTGTCAGTTTTCTGAATCCTCTGATCTCTTCAGTGATTTATTTTCCTAACTCAGCTTTGCCAGACAATTCTGGGAAGATGCAAGGCAGAGTCCTACCTGCTTGGAGTCAGGGGGGCAAACGCTGGCAGATGGTATCCGGCGAGATTTGGAAGCTGTCATACACACAAGGGTCCCATCGTCAGTGACCGAGGAGTAGTATAGGTGATGGCTGTGTGGCTTTGGGGATTGGATGAAATAAGGGGATTGGATGAAATGAACAAGCAAATGTGACAGCCCCTGTTGGTTATAAAAGGCCACAGCCCTGTCATTCTAGGTCCCAGGAGGACAAAGCAGGTACACTAGATGAGTGAGAGCTGAAGGTCCAAGACTTCTTGGCAAAAGGGCTCTTGAGTGACCCCAGGTACAGCTCACCTGTCTCTGTTAGTTCCCTTGAATAACTCATACATGTGGGGCCAACGCTGTGCACGAGGCCAGGTGCCAAGCGGCTGCCGTTTCTTCCACCACAGGCCATGGGAACTTCCCTTACCTCTGTGGGAACCTGAACGACATTGTGGTCAGTCCCCTTCTGTACACGTGCTATCAGAATTCCCAGTCCATCTCCCGAGCGTACGAGCAGTACGGCGCCTCCGCCATCCAGCCCATTTCGGAGGAGATGCAGCTTCTGTTGACCGTCTATTACCTCGTCCAGCTAGGTGAGTCCCCACCACGGCCTGGGTCCGCCACAAGGTGGCCATTAAAGGAGGGAAGACCTATGGGACCAGCACAGACTCGCTCAGGGCCCTTGTGAGGCCAACTCGGGCTGTTGGAAATGAAATACAGGGGACGTGCTTATGGCCCCACTTGGAGGACATCATGAGATCACTGCAGAGCCCACACTGAGGGACAGAGAGAGGAGGCTGAAATTACAATTCCAAAATATTTACCTGCCATTTTAGGTACAAGGAGGTAGTAGGGAATAAAACAAAGACCCTGGTCTCAGCCAGGCCGAGAAAGGTGAGAGAGAGAAACAATAAACAGTGAGACAGAGAAGCAATAAACAAGTGGAAAATGGGCAGGTAAAAGGTGGGGTGTGCATACTGTGTGTGTCTGTGTTAAGTCAATCTAGGGTCATCAAGAAAGGCCTCTGTGAGTAGGGACCCAGGCCCTGAGAAGGGGCCAGTCATGTAAAGATTTGAGGAATGAGGATGTGTGAGGGCCCCTAGATGGGAGGGAGGAAGAGGAAGGCTGTGGGATGGGAGAGAGGATGGAGAAAGGCTGTGGGAGGAAGGGAGGATAGGGAAGGATGTTGGGGGAGGGAGGATGGGGAAGGCTGTGAGGGGAGGAAGGATGGGGGAAGGGTGTGGTGGGGGAGGAAGGGTTGGAAAGGCTGTGGGAGGGGAGGGAAGATGGGTTAGGCTGGGGAGGCCGAGTGAGGAAGGAGAAGGTTGGGGGGAGGGGGCACGGGGAAGGCTGTGGGCGGGGAGGGAGGCTGTGACGTGTGAAGGCGATCATGTGTCCTGGGCCCTCGAGAGAC
>CAUYQG010281984.1:0-13281 GCA_963574415.1 Tarsius wallacei | reverse complement strand
CCGCGGGTTCGAGACCCACCTGGGCAAGCAAGACCCCATCTCTACAATAAAATCAAAAAAAAAGTTAGCTGGGCGTGGTAGCACGCGCCTGTAGTTCCAGCTACTTGGAAGGTTGAGGCGGAAGGATCACCGGAGCCCAGTAGGCTGTGAGTGTGACACCGCACTCCAGCCTGGGCAACAGAGAGAAAGGGAGGGAGAGGGAGGGAGAGGGAGGGAGGGAGGGAGGGAGAGGGAGGGAGAGAGAGATGCTTGACCTCAAGCATCAAGCATCCTCCTGTCCCTCCTGAGTAGGATTGTTTTCTTAATTTTATTTTTATTTTCAGATGGTTCATTAGTGTATAGAAACCCCACTGATTTTTGTATGTTGATTTTGTATACTGCAACTTTACTGAACTTCTTTATTAGTTCTAACATGTTGTTGAGTCCTTAGGGCTTTCTGCATATTTGATCATGTCATCTGCAAACAGATAATTTTACTTCCTTCTTTTCTATTTGAGCGATTTTTATTTCTCTCTCTCTCTTGCCTAATTGCTCTGTTCTGAGCTTTCAATACCATGTTGAATAAAAGTGGCTAGAGTGGGTATCTTTGCCTTGTACCAGGTCGTAGAGGAAAGACTTTTAGATTTTCCCCATTAGTTATGATGTTAGCTATGGGTGTTTTATATATGATCTTTATTGTGTTAAAGTTAGTTTCTTCTATACCTATTTTTACTGAGTGTTTTTATCATGCATGGGTATTAAATTTTGTTCAAATGCTTTTTCTGTGTCTATTGAGATGACCATGTGTTTTTCACCTTTTATTCTGTTAATGTATCACATTGAATAGAATATGTTGAACCACCCTTATATTCCAGGGGTAAGTCCCACTTGGCAATGGTGTATAATCCTTGTAAATTAAGTTTGCTAGTATTTTACTGAAGATCTTTTGCATCTATTTTCATTAGGGATATTAGCCTGTAGTTTTCTTTTCTTAAGTTATCTTTATCTGACTTTGTTATCAGGGTAATGCTGGTCTCATAAAATGAGTTTGAGAGTGTTCCCACTTCTATTTTTTGGAGGAATTTAGGAGTTTGAAAAAAGATTGGTATTAATTCTTTTTTGAATGTTTGATAAAATTCATTATGGAAAGTGATGGGCATGTTAATCAGCTTGATTGTGGTGATCATTTCACAGTGTATACATATATCATGTCAAGTTGTACATCTTAAATATATGCAATTCCTATTTGTCAATTATACCTTAATTAATTAAAACAACAACTACAAAGTCTGTTGAAGTTTTGATAGAAGTTGCTTTGAAGCCATATAGCAGTTGGGGAGAATTGACGTTTTTAAATCTATGATGAGCATGTGTTCTCAAGAAAAATATATAGTATTATTTTTTAGAGAGATAGATGTGAATATTCAACCTGCTATATTTAATAGGCCACAGCTTACATCTTGATGTCCAGCTATTTAAACATGTTATCAATGTTATCACCCCAAGAATATACTGAGTTCCTTGAAGGCAGTGACAATGAATGATTTTCTCCAACAATGTTTAACTCAGTACTCAAGATTTCATACATGCTAATAAATGCTTCTGTACTGATTGAAACTCGAAAAGAAAGTTGTAAGAGTCTAGCATTGATCAGGAAATGGTAGGAAGTGTCAATTTAGAGGCTTTAATAAATAGCAAATATTGTAAGATGTAAACTCAAATAATATTAAAAGAATGTATAACTAAAAATAAAAAAAAAGATTAATTAACATTCTGAATATAATCTAATT
Source organism: Tarsius wallacei (assembly GCA_963574415.1). Taxonomy (NCBI): domain Eukaryota; kingdom Metazoa; phylum Chordata; class Mammalia; order Primates; family Tarsiidae; genus Tarsius; species Tarsius wallacei. The sequence goes on along the minus strand of CAUYQG010281984.1, from coordinate 11,512 downwards.
ATCTGTATCATATGTCTTGCTATCATGCAGCCTTCAGTAAAGTAACATTAAATGTCAAAAAAAGGTTATATATTTGTAGATACCAACTTTAAGAATAAGCTTTATTGTTCTCTTGTGTGGTTGTATCTAACATAGTGTTTGACATACAGTAGAGATGCTCAGTAAATATTTGCGAATGAATAATTAATCAGAATGGATAGAAAAGGGCTTCATGCATTATTTAAATTTTGGAATGCCACAGAAATAGATCCCATTCATAAATAGGCAGACCTGTTTTATTCAGAAAACTCAGACTTAGTGATTGCTATGATATGGGATTTTCTTGGGAAGTAAAGAGACTTCTGCAATACATCCTCCCAAGTTTTTTTTTTTCACTTTACTACAGAAAAATTAAAATTAAAGCAAATAAAAAACAAACCACATAAATACACAGTTGTTATGCTAGATTTCCATTTAGGTTCAATGAAGAAGAGATTAGAGAAAATTTTGCTATTAAATCTAAAAATGATGACAGGAAAAAAAATAGACACTAACAGGAATACTTACAAGAAAATATGTAAGCCGGGCTCGGTGGCTCAGCCTGTAATCCCGCGCCTTTGGGAGACTGAGGTGAGTGGATTGCCTGAGCCTGCGGGTTCGAGACCCGCCTGGGCAAGCAAGACCTCATCTCTACAATAAATCAAAAAATCAGCCGGGCGTGGTAGCGCGCGCCTGTAGTTCCAGCTACTCGAAAGGCTGAGGCAGAAGGATCGCCAGAGCCCAGCAGGTCGAGGTTGCGGTGGCCGGGAGCGGCCACTGCACTCCAGTCTGGGCGACAGAGTGAGACTCCAACTCAAAAAAAAAAAAAAAATATGTATCTTTTACTACTGATGTTCAAAGCCTCAACCTTCAAAAACAAGTGTCATTGAATTTTTTAAACATGACTTTATATGTTTAAGTTTATATAGGTTTCTTAGAGTCTTTAAAATTAAGCAAGAATGAATAACTCTGCAGCTTTTCATACAGATATTACATACAGCTCTGTTATTTTTGAGGGAATAGTAGTATTTTCTCAGAAACCCACAGTGTGGGTCTCAGCGAGGTATAGGAAATGAAAGAAATAAGATTATTTACTGTTAATTAAACTCGAAGATCAAAGCAGAGTGTATCATCATATAGGTTTGCAGTAACTGAAAAGAAAGTAGTCTTGGCAGTCCCCAGACTGGACCATCATATTCAAAGACAGATTGTGCCAGTAATTTGGGGGCTGCTCAGTTAAGGGGCACCTATTTCGTTGGACTTCAGAGTATTTCATCTCAGCTGAGTTCTGGGGTAGCTATGGATACAAGGAGCATAGCCAATGGACTTTTAAGGTTTTGTTTGTGTTTCTTTAAATCAAGACCATTTCTATAGTAAAGTTTAAGTTCATGTTTCTACTTGATCTGATTCCTTCCCAACAAGGGCCTTCTGGTGATTTGGTTGTCACTTGGGCTCATACACTCATTAAATGGATTTGGGTCCTTTCAGATTCCTGTAACAGTGGTTTCTCAAGGTGCACTAATAAAGTGGCTTCTGATAATGTTTGGGTTTGGGCTAAGAAAACAACTATGGTAGAAATACAGGCATTCTGTTCAATGACACAGAGTTCTCGTTATGCATAACCAAGTTGGCATTCTGGTGTCCTCTTCTAGTTCAGATTCATTTTAGAAACCAAGAAACTTGCTCAAGTCTTATCACTTCTGAATGAGGACAAAAGCAAAGTCCTGGTGTTTTTCAATATTAAAAAGTTGGCTGATATCCAGGATTTGGCAGTTCAGCGAACTCTGGCCAGCCTCCACTTGAAGAACTTAGCTTGACTACCTCGTCTATGCTCTTCAGCCCCAAAAGAATTTTTACACAAAACACAAAGTCAAACTTCTACTTCTGCACAAAACAATCAAAGAAACCACAAAGACTTAAAGAAAACATGGACATTGGTTATGAGTTTCACTCAAGGAGTGGCACAGTGTTTTCACACAGGCATCATACAGCAACACTCTCCCAACTCCATGAGCAACTCTCTTCCATGTTTTCACACTTTAAGCAACTGTTTTAAAGTAATTCTCTTGCAGCTGTTTTCACAATAGCAAAAACATGGAACCAACCGTGCTGCCTATCGAAGTTGGATTGGATTAAAAAAATGTGGACAAACATATGGACTTTGCAGCAACTTGGATGGATTTAGAGTCTATCATACTCAGTGATCTATCAATCTATCACAGAAACAAAGAACAGACTACCATATGTTCTCACTCATAAGTGGACCTTGAACAATTATTATAATACTATAAGAAAGGGATTGGCAGTAGTGGGAAGCTGCCAGGTGAGGAGGGGTGGGATTGGCAGTTGAGGGAAACTGCCAGAGGGGGGATCAACAAGGGTGCCTGCGTAATGAACATTTGTATACCTAACCCTGAATTGTACCCCACATCTTTAAAATAAAAAAATTGAAAAAAAAAAAAGAAGGAATTCTCTCTCCCCACCCCCTTCTTTTTGCAGATAGTCCTTTCATCTACAACCCTTGCATTCCACAGTCCTTAGCCCAGGCTATACCCCTTTCAAAATCCACCTGACCTCTGATGTCCCATCCTTCTAAGAAGAGCAGCTGTCTCTGAGTGCTCTTCTACTGAACAGTCCCTCTGGGATTCTGGAGAATAAAATCCTCTACCTCAGTGCAGTAGTGGAACAAAAACTGCCTTTGAAAGACAGTCTTTGAAAATGATGTACCTTTTTTTTTAATATGCAAGTATCAAATGGACGATTTCTTATTTTAGCACGGGTACAAATTCTTTAAAAATGTAAAAATAACTTATTGAGAGAAAATGATTATTTTAGTTCTTGAGTTTAGTAATAAATGACCCTATCACCATAAAAAATGGAAAGGCTTTGAAAAGAATTCCAAGGGATATTTAAAAATGTTTGGTAATGAAGCAATACTTAAAAGCATTGTATTTATTTTTGAGATTGCAGAGTCAATTGCCAGAAAAACCTTTTCCCTTATCTCAAGTCATTATCCAGGTTACTGTATTTGTTTTTGTTTTATTCCAAGGAAACCCACTTGGCTAGACTTGACCCAATTCTTTTCCTTCCTGATGATGTGATGCTAGGCAAGTCATTTCATTTCTTTGAACTTCAGTTTTTTCATCTGTAACATAAAATTAGTATTTTTCCGGTTTTAACAATATAATCTTATTTGTGTAATAATTAAAATTTTAGCAACTTCCTCTTAGTGAAAGAGTTAAGGGACAATTGCTTATATGAGGGGAACCAAAAAAACCCTAGAATTATCTTTTGAAGGGTGGGCCCCTTGTAGTACACTCAGAATTTGTTCCTCTGGATCAAACCATCAACTGAAATTTTTATCTGGAAATTTTGAGAAGGTTGCATCGTGATTTGTGGAAGAAACGACTCGAGTTATGGCAAACAGGTGACTGGATCTTCCACCATGCCAACGCACCTGTCCACACCACACTGAGGGTTCAGCAGTTTTTGACCAAAAATGGCATGATCCCCATATCCCACCCTCCCTGTTCACCTGATCTTGCCCCAAGTAATTTTTCTATATTCCCTTTGATGAAAAAAAACCCTAAAAGGAAGAGTTTTGCCAATGTAGAGGAGGCAAAATAAAAAGCGACACAAGTACTAAAAGGCATCAAAACTGATGAGCTTAAAACCCATTTTGAGCAGTGGAAAAAGCATCTCGACAGGTATATTACATCAAATGGAGAGTACTGTGAAACTGACTGAAGTTTAAACATGTAAGAATAGATACATATTTTTTAAATAAATAAATTCTGTTTTGGTGGAGTCCCCCCCTTATGCTAAAACATAAGGTGAGAGTTTGAATTTTTTTCCTCAAAATCATTTCTCCAGAAAAGGTAGAAACCTTACATTCAATTCTCATATTATGTAACGTTCTTTCAATCGTTTCAGTTGAATAACAAAAACACTGGGGAAGATTTGGAGAAGATTTCTGAAATAGCCTCAATCAATGTTAATTTCAGTTGTTTATAAAGACCACCCAAGAGAATTAGGTACAAAAAAGGAGGCAAAGCAATTTAACTCATCTGTAATAATTATTCGTCAGTACAGCCTCTCAATTGCGCATGTTGAATGTCATTATAAGCTATACTTAAAGGTCATGTTAAAACGCAATAAATTAAGTGGTTATATTATGGATAATATAAATAGCAAGTGTTTGTTTTGGAAGTGGATAAAATTTCCATAAAAGCAGCCCAATTACATTAAAAAATGCTGTACTAGAAATTAGTTGGAAATAAATGAATTCGATATGTTTTGAAAAACTGTTAGATAATGCAACAATGGTTCTATTGATGGCAAAAACACGCATGTCAAATGCAAAGAATGTTCATGAACTGTGAGAATGGGAAAAAATGTGTTTTAAAAAATAAGACACTTTTATATACTGTGTACTTTCAAATACGATTCTGTGGTTAAATTAATAAACTCAATGCTATAAGAATATGTGATTATTTCATCCATAATAATCATCTACCTATTTCAGTTGGCCAAAAACTTTTCAAAGGTGATTTTTCTCTTTTGGAAATACATTATCGGCCCTGGCACAGTGTCTCATCCTGTAATCCCAGCACTTGGGGAGGCCAAGGTGAGAGGATTGCCTGAACCCGGGGTTTCGAGACCAGCCTGGGCAACTTGGTGAGACCTCATCTCTACAATAAATCACAAAAACTAGCTGGGCATGGTGGCATGCATCTGTAGTTCCAGCTACTTGGAAGGCTGAGGCAAAAAGATTACCTAAGCCCAACAGGTTGAGGCTGCAGTGGCCGTGAGCGTGCCACTGCACTCCACCCCAAGTGACAAAGAGTGAGACTCCAACTTAAAAAAAAAAGAATACATTATCGGATCCCTTACATTGTGGCATCTATAGTATCTTAATGAGCACCTTGTTGGAGAACATGTGACTCTGGAGATGAAAGAGAAGTTTGCATCTGAGAACAAGGGAAAGAAGGAAGGAAGACAGAGGGGCCGGAACCACCTGTGTAGGAGTCTTTATGGAGATAAGGCCAGGGCACATTCCTAGTCATGGAGAGACTGGAGGATGGGAAAAGAACAAAGCTGAATAACATTTATCTAAGTTTGCTGGGTGTTGTGATATAAGCTCCTTCCTAGTCTCCCATCACCTCCAAATGTATACTTTTGCATGCTTTGTGTGAGCAGAATTTTTTGTGGAACTTGAGAAGATAGATGTTTTGTATCTGAGTTGGCCCTGTAAACTGAGACAGAAGGAGGCTGGAATCTGAAATGACCTTAAGAATATAGAATACGCCTGTTCTCACCTTGTACTTAAGGGAAACTTGAAGAAGGTGTAGAGCTTTCACCACGCAGCGGTCAGGTCAGTCTCTCCCAGATTCCACAGGAGAGGGACCTAGATGACACATGGGCCACAAGCACATAAGACTTGTGACCATTATAGTGTTTTTTAAAGGTAAGATAGTATTATTATTCTCAATACAATAACTTGAATCAGAATTTAACTACTTCTGGTCAGGCATGGTGTGGCTCAAGCCTGTAATTCCAGCACTTTGGGAGGCCAAGGTGAGAGGATTGCCTGAGCCCAGCCGTTCGAAACCAGCCTGGGCAACTTGGTGAGACCTTGTCTCTACAATATATCAAAAAAAGGTAGCACATGCCTGTAGTTCTGGCTACTCAGAAGGCTGAGGCAGAAGGACCTTGTGAGCCCAACAGGTCAATGCTGGGGTGACTGTGAGCATGCCACTGCACTCCAGCCTGGGCAACAGAGTGAGACTGTGACTGAAAAAAAAAAAAATTTTTTTTAAATACTTCTGCAATAAGTACAATGGAGTATTTTGTGTCCGATTCTCTTCTATGACATTTTTATTAAAAAAAAAAAAAAAACCTTTTGAGGTCCTTGTATAATTTTATAATTCGGGTTAACTTCCTTTTATCTTTGTTGAGTCCTATTTTCAAATAAGTAATATTTGAGTAACCAACTGTTAATTTGTAAGTATCCTGTTTTCATTGAAGATAAACCTGTCACTGAGATGACAGTGGGTTTGGATCTTCCTTACTTAGTTTTTACATGAAAATTAAGTGTTTGTGCTAGAGTCACACACTTGCTAAATTTTTTGTGTACAATTTTATAGTTTAGTTATCACCTTCATTTTAAAAGAACCATATTGAAAGTTCAACTGCATTATTTATTTTATTAGGGAGCTTTACTCAGAAATGTAAATACCAGGAAAAGAGAACATCTAACTTATAGTACCCAGGTGAAAGAAGGCTCAGGCAAGACATTGAGGAAAATTACTTTTCAGAGTTAATGGAAAAAGCATTCAATTCTAGACTCATAACTTTAAAATCAACACGAGGGATTTAAAACATTTTCTAATTTTATTATAATATTATCTATATATTTCCAGTTTCCATAACAATAAAAACACCTTCATTATTTTTGATAAATAAAGGTGGCATTTTATAGGCTATGAATAAGGAAAGCAGTTATATGAAGTGGTGTCTGTTAGTAAGTATTGACAAATAAGTCAGTCTTGTTTAAGCCATTTCACATCTTAAATAACTTTGAGCATGTATCTGTTTTGAAAACATGTCTAGTTTATGCAGGACTGGATGGCAAAGATGAAGATAAGTTAAAAGCTAAATATGTTTTGCAGTTTACTTTTCTCTGCAATAAAGATTTGTTATTGAGGAGGTTTAAGATGGAGGAGCGGGAAGGGGCATGATGCCACTTCCTTAGTCACAAATGGTTCTTACTGTGATCTTTATGTCTCTTGCTATCGTGGATCTATTCCTGTAAAACTTGTAGTAGTTATTTTCTTTAAAAAGGATTTGAAATCTAACTGCTGCTATATAATTAGAGTAGCAGTATTATGTTTCTTGGTATAATCCACTATAATCAAAGTTGTATACGCTCTGATTATATGTCCAATTGTTCTACCAGTTATGAAACAGTTGCTAGGAATGGTCTTGAGAACTAATTTTTTTCCCTTCTTATCAGTCCTTCATGAAATTGGTTTCCTCATTTACTGTAAAATCTTAAAAGACCTTTTTTCCTCAGATATCCATTATCTTCTATATAAAGCTTCATGTGAAAAATTTCTTCTAGAATTTAGTTTTGAGGTTCTTTTTTCACAGGAACAGAGAAGATTGAGAAGTCAGAGAAGCAACCAGAGAAAAGTAACTTAAAAGATAATTCTAAGAGAAATAAATTGTCCTTGGCCAACCTTATTTATAATGCTTTTATTCCTCAGACTAGAAGGCCCTTTTGTTCATCCATGATCACTCGATTTTGTCCTCAGGTTTGGAGTAGCATCAGTAATCCCCGGTTCACATGCTGCACACTCTTCTTCCAATGCAGACATTGCTAGTTAATCTAAGAATTCCTTTTCAGCATGACCTCAGAATCTTTGTCAATACAATGAATTGGCAGCCAGTACCAAGCAATCATCATTGACTTACAAGATGAAACCTACCTGTCATCTTTAGGTTAGAGAGTATGACTAATAATTCTCATTTACACAATTTTATTGATGTTTGTAGGAAGACACTGAAACCTTATCAAATTTATAGATGACATTACAGTGTGAAGGCTCACTGTTATGAGACCAGCTTAATGTTATGCAAAGACTAGTGATCTGGGTACAAGTTCAGACTTTGTCTCCCAGTGAGATACTGTACAAATTGCATTTCTCCTCTGTCCTTTTTTGTAAAGTGAATTTTTAATATCCCACTTGTGTCTGCAGATAGAATATAATTTAATAATGTGTGTGAAAACCCTTTGTAAAAGGTCCATTGTTATATACATGGAAGCCAGTGTTATTTTCATGTGTTCCTTGGGAAACCGTGAGACAGGCATATGTTTTACTTATCTGTTATCTTAGTCTGCTTGGTCTGTTATAACAAAATACTGCAGACTACATGGCTGGAACAACAGAAATTAATTTTCTCACAGCCCTGGAAGCTGCAAAGTCCAAGATCAAGTTCTGACAGGTTCAGTCTCTGGTGAGGGCTCACTTTCTGGCTTGCAGATGGTCTTCTTTCTATGTCCTCACATGATAGAGAAAGAGCAAGAAAATTATCATGTGTCTTTTCTTTTAAGAACACTAATTCTATTGGATCAAGGCCCTATCCTTATCACCTTATTTAACCTTAATTTTATAAAGCCTGTATCTCAAAATACAGTCGCATGGGGGTTAAGAACTCACCCTATGAATTTGGAAGGCACCCATTTATTTAATGATAACTATGTGTCTTGAACCCCTGGCCCAGAGCTGACAGTCACAGCAGATCTGAACCTGACCTCAGGGAGCAGCATCTATTTTTATTATGCCAGGAAGATGAAGGGAATTCTGACCCTGGAGGGACAAGCCTGATTAGTATAGTTCTAATAATACTAGGGGAAGCCATTTTGGATTCTGAGCCAAGTGGTGTCAAGAGTTTGGAGTTGGTTAGAGGCTCAAGAAAAACAAGTGCAATCTGGCTTTGAAACCTGGCTGAGAACATGTGAGGATCAGGCCCTGGCTCGCTTCCTCTCAGGCCTCTTCTCAGAAATTCCATGGTGGATGAATATAAAGAATAGAAGGACCCAGCCCAAGGAAAGTGAAGTTCCAGAATGTAGTAGACATTATGAGACACAAGAGGGTATATATGACTAATGCTGTTAGCTCCTCATTACTGAGGCAGGGCTACTGGCAAACAGACCACTCACCCCCTAATAGGCAGCTGAAGAAGTTTAACACGTTATATCCAAAGAGTTGGAGATATTACCTTTCTTTTTGTTCTCCTGCCCCTCCCCTTTGCTATCTGCTTCCTCCTTCCGCTTTTCCTTCTCTTCCTCTCCTCTTTCTCCCCATCACTCTGCTTTGACTTCTTAATGTATTAGAGAAATATTTGATTAATATTCCCTAATAGATTAGGGAAGACTCTCTTCTCTATCAACCTTCAAATAAATCAATAGATCCTTTTTATACAGCAATGGTTAAAATATTAAAAATGCCAAGAGATAGTTATCCATCAAGTTTCTAAATAAAGTTGCTTCATTTTTTTACTTAAGAAAGCATAAGCCGGGCTCGGTGGCTCAGCCTGTAATCCCGCGCCTTGGGAGGCCGAGGTGAGTGGATTGCCTGAGCCCGCGGATTCGAGACCCACCTGGGCAACTTGGTGAGACCTCATTTCTACAATAAATCAAAAAACTAGCTGGGTGTGGTAGCGCGCGCCTGTAGTTCCAGCTACTTGGAAGGCTGAGGCGGAAGGATCGCCGGAGGCCAGCAGGTCGAGGCTGCGGTGGCCGGGAGCGGCCACTGCACTCCAGTCTGGGCGATGGAGTGAGACTCCAACTCAAAAAAAAAAAAAAGAAAAGAAAAGAAAGCATAATGTGACAGATATTATCTGCACTGGTTTCTTGGCTCTGACAAGTAAGGCCTTTATGTATTTCAAGGATCTGAACAAAAGCTATCTTAGGAAGGAGATACCTGAAAAAGTTCATCCACCGTCAGGCTCTGTGACATACCTGGTCTCTCTCCCTCCTGGATAATTGACAGTGAGGACTTCATCGACAACTTTCTTGTTCTCACATGGGACAATGAGAGGCCAGCTTCCTTTACTCTGACATTCATAAAGTCACACTCATGCAAAATCAATCACCCAACAAAAATAAAGCTATAAAACATCTTATACTTTTATTATTTTTCTCTTGTTTTAATTTATGCAAATTAGCTTGTAGGACTAGACCAGGTTAAGCTCACCAGGCCTTCTGAAGAGTGGGCACTCATCGGGTGTGTTCACAGACTACACAGGGCCCGCCTGGGACATTCTCTCTGGGTACTCACAGGATTAGGCAAGGGTCTCTTCGAATGGAGCACAGAGAGCCTATGCTGAAATGAAATCTCACATAGGTTCTCAATATGAAGAGCAAACGAAAGTGAAACTGCTTTATCCGAAGAGAGAGGAGAGATGGGTTCAGGAAGTGGAGTCTTAGCCCTCTGAGAGGCACGTGTTGAGAATCACTGGCTCTGGGCCAGGACTCATCAGCGGACTCACTCATTGGATCCTATCCAGGATAGTGGAGCTAAAAAGAGAGCCTAGATGTTACAGGGCAGATTTTAGCTCTGTTTAGAAAACAAAAGAAATAGACACATCCTTGTTTAGAACTGTGTAACAATGTAATGTGTTCTTTTGCAAACTGGCAAACTTCCTGACACTATAAGCACTGAAGGAGTGATTGGCACTTTTTAGAGACACAGAGGTAGAGTTTCCCTCAGCAGGTGGGCCTGGTTCAGGTAACATCTGGCTGATCGTACAGTATTCATAGATTCTCTGGTTATATATGACATCTTAGCAGGGTACAGAGGGCACAGACAGTTGCTATATAGAGAATTAGTAGCAGAAAACAACATTGAGTGTGTAGAATATATAATTATATGAATTATGGCTGTAGATGTCAGTTCTGGTCACAGCAACTTAATAATAATGCACAAAGACTGTGTGCTATCAGTGAGGGCCACCTCAGCTTTCCAGCATTAACATATTAGGTCAGACCAATTTGCATATATCCAGTATGAGCAAGGGTGTGAAGAGCAGTATTCCAAGGCGAAACAGTTACAGGAAGGAGCACTTCAGAGAGTAGAACCCTAAGCTTCCATGATTGGATGACCTTGCTTCTACTGCAGGTTCCATGCCCTTGTTCTTTGCTCCTCACACTTGAAAGCTGAGACTCTGGCCAGAGACTCTGGACCACACTTGTCTCTGACAACATGATTGGATCCACAAGGACAGCCCAGGAAGCTCTCCAGGAGAAAGAAAGCACTCATATCCACAGGAATACCGATGGACCCATGCATCTACTCATCTCGGGTCAGGTGCTGTGACACATTACCCACCTCTGAGGAATTTATGTGTGTGAGGGGAGTGCAGAGCATGTGTATATTAGTAATTACACATGATTACATTAGATAACCATAAGAATTGTAAAATAAGGTTACTCAAGTCAATTCTACTTATTACATCAAGGACATGGATGTTACTGTCTAGCTCAGATCCACCAGCAGTTTTGAGAGAGTAGTCTCGGTAGCTAGCAAGCCCTGGCTCTCGCTGTGTCTTGAATGCTCAGGTTGTTCCACTTCTTTACCCTGAGAGCATGGTCAAGGCTAGAACTGTTTCTGCTTCAACTTTCTGTTCAGTGCTTCAGTTCTTTGGGAAACCATACAGCCCAGAACAGCCCTTAGACCTGGGCAGAATAAGCCCCTTCTCTGAGACCTGGGCTTTGGAGGACCTTATTAAAAATATCAAATTGACTATAAGAATATTTTTGGATATTTGGTAACTTATGAAGAAATGGGAATTGTAAGAAATGGATTTATGAGCTGAACTGGGAGTCCACCCAGGCTAGAGGATGCAGGGCTGAGAACCCCAGCCTGTGAGAGTGTTGGTGATGGTGGAGAAGGGGTGGATACAAAAAATCATAGCCTTTGCCTGGAAA
>CAUYQG010281981.1:0-26917 GCA_963574415.1 Tarsius wallacei | reverse complement strand
AGTTAGGCTTAATCTAAATATCATGCATGTATGTGTTTGATCATGTACTGTGCTTTATCAGAGTACTGACCAAAGTACTGAAAATAATTCAGCATATCAGTTATAAATTAACAAAAATGTAATAAGTAAAAATAGTGATTCAATTTAACTAGTGGAGTAAGGAATTTAAACTTGTCTAACTGGTAGACGTTAAAAGACTTTGGGAAAAAACTCGTAAGATAATAGAGGACCAGCCTGACTCAGTGGCTCAGCCTGTAATCCCGCGCCTTGGGAGACTGATGTGAGTGGATTGCCTGAGCCCACGGGTTCGAGACCCGCCTGGGCAAGCGAGACCTCATCTCTACAATAAACCAAAAAATCAGCCGGGCATGGTAGCGCATGCCTGTAGTTCCGGCTACTCGGAAGGCTGAGCCGGAAGGATCGCCGGAGCACAGCAGGTCAAGGCTGCGGTGGCCGGGAGCGGCCACTGCACTCCAGTCTGGGCGACAGAGTGAGACTCCAACTCAAAAAAAAAAAAAAAATTGGCACTAAAGCTGGGTTTGGTGGCTCATCTTGTAATTCCAGCACTTTGGGAGGCCGAGTTGAGAGGATTGCCTGAGCCCACGGGTTCGAGACCCATCCGGGCAACTTGGCGTGACCTCATCTCTACAATAAATCAAAAATTAGCCGGGTGTGGTAGTGCGTGCCTGTAGCTCTGGCTACTTGGAAGGCTGAGGCGGAAGGATCACAGGAGCCCAGCAGGTTGAGGCTGCAGTGGCCGGGAACGTGCCACTATCCTCCATTCTGGGTGTCAGAGTGAGACTCCAACTCAAAAAAAAAAAAAAAAAAGGGGCACTAAGGAGCAAGTGTTGATTAAAAAGATAACAAAGGGTACAAAAGACTGACATGAGAGAACCGCCCCCCATGCTGAGAGGTTGGGTGGGAGAGAAGGAGCAGGCAGAAAAGATTGCAATGAAATGAAATACCCTAGTGTATAGTGACATGAGCCAATTAAAGGTATGAGGGACAACTTCCCCCAAATGGAATTTATTTATAAAAAATTGTGTATTTATTCTTGCATGTTAAACTTCAGTCACCTTCAAAGTACTTACAGTTTGCTGCAATACACCCATTGAGACACTTTTTCCACTTCTCAAAACAGCTTTTGAACTCATCAATTTTGATGCCTTTAAGTGCTTCTGCCATTTTTTTGTTTGTTTGTTTCACCTTTTCCACATTGGCAAAATATTTCCCTTTGAGGACTTTTTTCATCCAGGAAAGCAACAAGAACAAAAAGTCACTCAGGGTGAGATTGGGTGAATAGGAAGGTTAGGGCCTGGGAGTCATGCCATTTTTGGTCAGAAACTGCTGAACACTCAGCATGATGTGGTCAGGTGCACTCATAAATCACCCATAATAAAATGGGCAAATGCACAGAAAAAATCTCCAAAAAATAATTCACTGAAGCTAAACACAGCCTCACAAAGCTAGCTGTGCACTGATGCTGATGGGTCCCTATGACACTTACCTAGTGGGGGAAACATGTACTACAAGGGGCCCTACTTCCTGAAGATAATTCTGGATTTTGGGGTGTACCCCCTTACATTTCAAAAACAAAGTAGTGGTAAACAGGAATGTTCCTGAGAGCCTAATAAGTTGAGTGTAAATATGGCCATTGGATTTGACATCATAGCATTATCTTTATCTCCCACTAGATTGTAAGTTCCTTGAAAATAGGTTGATAAGAGCATCAATTTATGTGGAATGGAGCAGAGACAGAGAACGCTGGAGTGGGTTGTTGAGTCAATGATGGGACTCTTCTTGAAAGGTTGTAGAAAATAATTGTGGCCAACTCTTTTCTGCCCATTGAAGAAGCAGATCAGTGAGGAGACAGCTACCAGAGAATATTGGGGGAAAGGAGCAGGTGTTTCTAAAACATAGAAAATGCTACAGCCATGGATGTTGGTAATGACTAAATAAATGCAAAGGGCACTGTGAGTAAGAGTGAAATCCTCAAGAAGGCAAAAAGGCAAGTCATTCCAGAGATAAGTGGAGAAATTTACTTTAGATGGGAAGACAGTGATTCTTCCTTTGAATATGAGGGTCATCAAGCAAGGTTCCAAGTCTCCCCCTGGGATGTACAAGTGGCTTAGAAAATGGAGACACCAGTTCTTTCAGCTTTGTGTGCAGGACAAGTCTGAAAGCTGGCTTTAATGATCAAAAATTCCTTCTTCTTTTGCAACCATTTTTAATTTTACTTCAGTCCTCCCAAACTTCAAATGTTCAACCTGAGTGGCCAGCCTCTTCAATCTTTCAGACAATCAGACAGCAGCTCTGCTCAAGGTCTCAGCTAATCCAATTTCTTGGCACAAATGTAATTGAGCATAGCAATGAAACAAAGTCATCTTCATTTCACTTCTCTAATGACCTTGTTTTGCAACTCCACTCATGCCCACTCTGGTAAAAAGGAAAGGAGCTGTGAATGTGTTCACATACACATTACTCTTGTTCCTATATCCTAATTTTCCTTTGGACTTTAAAAAAAGTCTATATTATGCCTCATGGAAGATTGTATAATGGAGAGGACAACTCTCTACACCCTCCCCTTTTTCTCATTATTTTCCTAAAGTTAACAGTACAGATTCCCCACACACGTACTTTTGCTTAATTGAGAATAATTATAACCAAATATGAATGTTGCCACTGAAATGAATTGTGTTACTAAAGCATTTCTGCAATTTGTATAAACATATCTTCACTGTATCAGTAAAATTTAAAATTTTTAAAAATTGCAAACAGTTAGGATCTTGAAAATAAATACCAGGGCAAGTAATTTTACTCACGTTGCTTAAAAGAATGAATTTTTAAAATCTTAACACATGAACTGAGGTTTCCACCAGTTTCCCCTTCCAGAATAGTGGAGGAGATTGATAATTTTTATGTATACAGGCACCTGATCGGAGTGGGAGGCCCAACAGAGGGTGATTTGGGAGGTGTCATTAGGTCCCCAATTGTAAGTAGCGATAGTGACATATTTCCAATATGGACAGAAGAAGTGATCAGCCTGATCACATTGTTGGTCAGAGGAACTCCTGGGGCAGAGATAAAAGTTCATTGTTTATAGTGGGATGTAGGGAACCTGTTTATTATCAAGGGCAACAGTGTATAGTCAGAAGGTGCTTTTTTTTCAGCACTCGATATGGACAGTAGGTTGAATAGTTCGACCTTAAATGACACAGAGAGCCCCTCCCCATATGTTCAATTTTGGCTAGCTAGGACCTTCCCTGATGTAAAGGTAGTCAGGGAAAAGGGATAGACTAAATGTTGAGCATTTTTATGAGGGAGAAAATAGGCTACGAAATACCACCAGCATAAGAGAGTTTTAGCTTGAGAGGGTTTTGTCCAGGTCTAGCCATCCATCGTTGACTGTTGTCCTTGGCTTCCTTGGCATGGGAGTGATGAACCCAAGCAGGTATTCCATTAACCTTGAGTGCTGTAGGAGTGGTGAGGACAACAGTGAATGGTTCTTTCCATACAGGAGCTAATCCCTCCTTCTGGAACTTTTTGATGTAGACCAGATCTCCAGGCTGGAATGAATGACAGGGCATGGAGGATGGGGTTGGTAAAACGTCACAGACATTGGAATGGATGGCAGCCTGGATCTGTTGGAGAGACTGGAGATGCTTTAACAGAGACTGATTAGTAATTTTTTCAAGGATAGTGTTTTTTAACCAGGGTAGTAAGGGAGAGAGTCTCCCAAACATGATTTTATATGGGATAAACCCAGCCCTGTAAGGGGTACATTGGACTTGAAGGAGAGCTAAAGGTAAAAGGCTTATTCACTTTTCTCCGTTTTCGTTATTAATGTGGTGAAAGTAGTTTTTAGGGTCCGGTTTATGCATTTTACCTGTGGTGTAGGCATAGTGTAGCTTCCAGCTTATATTTAATGGTCTGCTAACCATTTGAGCTATGGATGAGGTAAAGGCAGGACCATTGTCAGAACCATTGGAGAGGGGGAATCCAAGCCTGGGGATCATTTTATTCAATAAGTATTTTGTAACCGTTAGTATGGTTTTATTTTTTGTGGCAAAAGCTTTCGTTCACCCAGAAAAAGTGTTTACAAAAGTTAGTAGATATGTGTAACTTGCATAAGGGGGTTTTACCTCAGTAAAGTTCACTTCCCATGTTTCTCCAAGGCTCAGTTCCTGGGCCCTAATACCAATGGACCATTTTACTACTTGTCTTACATTTACTTCTGTACAGGAAGGACATTTTTCAGCAGCTGAAGCCATAAGACCTCTTAGGTTTTGGCTATAATAGAACCAGCTCAGCATTTCAGCCAGTCAGGTACCTCCCAAGTGTGTGGTAGAGTGAAGTTGATTTACCAGAGTGCTTCCAAGGTAAGCTAGAAAGATAATTTTAGAGTCCTTCATTATTCACCATTCTGACATCTCTTTTTATGCCCCTGATTGGCCGGCCTGTTGTTCTTCCTCCTGGGAAGGTTTTACTGAGCAGGATAGTGAGGGGCGTGACTGGGAGCTCCACCACCTCCCAAGCTGTCTGGTCAGCTAGGCGATTGCCAATTGCCTCTGGAGTGTCTGATTTTTGGTGACCTCTGCAATGGATGACTGCCACCTCCCTGGGGAGCCATATAGCTTCTTAAAGAGCTAAAATTTCCTCTTTTGTATTTTATTGTCTTATCTGCCACGTTAAGGAGTCCTCATTCCCGATAGATCATGGCATGGACATGAAGAGTAAAAAAAGGATACCTGCTGTCAGTAAAGATATTTACCTGTTTTTCTGTTCCCCAGTGCAGGGCTTGGGTTAAAGCAGTTAGCTCAGCCTTCTGGGTGGATGTGCCATTGGGCAAAGAGGTTGATTTACTGCTGTGGCTGAGTATAGGGGCTTGGCAATCTTAGCAAATCCTGGGATTCATAACTGACAGTATTCCACTGCCCCCAGGAATTCTGGTACCTGCTTTTTCAAGGTTGCATTAGGGATTCAGAGAATTGCCTCCTTCCGGGCCTTGGTTAGGGTTCATTTATCCCTTTTTTAGCTGATCCCAAATAGGAGACCTTGGCCAAACAGAGATGAGCCTTCTTAGCCAATACATGGTAGCCCAGGTCCTGGAGGAGCTGCAACAAATCCTTGATGCCTTTCAAGCAAGTGTTTATGTTTGTTGCAGCAAGCGATTATTCACATACTGGAGCAACGTACATTTAGTGTATAAGGCACAGAACCCTGTTAAGTCCTGTTGCAAGGTTTCCCCAAAAAGAGTTGGGGAATTTTTGAAACCTTGTGGCAGCTGGGTCCAAGTCAGCTGACTGTTATCCCCTGAGTCGGGATCCGTCCATTCAAAGGCAAAAATGGGTTGGCTGGCAGGACACAGGGGAAGGGAGAAAAATGCATCTTTTAGCTTTAAGACAGTGTAGACTTGATGCTACAGAGGAAGTAGGCTGAGTAACATATAAGGGTTGGGGATGGTGGGATGGATAGTTTTGACTTGCCTATTAACCTCCCTGAGGTTCTGGACTGGTTGATAATTAGATGTTCCTGGTTTCTGAGCTGGCAAGAAGGGAGTGTTTCATGCCTATTGGCAGGGGGTCAGGATATTAGCCTTTAAAAAATTTTTGATATAAGAAACAATTTCCCTCCATGCCTGTAAACTCACAGGGTACTGACGTATTCTGACTGGGGTGGCTGATGCTAATAGACTCACCACAACAGGGGTTGTGTCAATCGTGGTGGGTTGGTCTCTGCCCAAATTAGAGGATATTCTTGTAGTTGTTGAAGCAAACCTGATGAAATGTTCTTGGCCAGAGGATCAGAAGAGGTTAGACGGTACTTTTCAGAGAGAGGAATGGTTAAGAGCATTTGATAGGTAAGAGGGACAAACTTTTAGTCTTGTCTGGTGAGAACACAATGGTTGCTTTCAGTTTACACAGCAAGTCCCAGCCCATTAGAGGGTAGGGACAGTCAGGGGATATTAGAAACGAGTTAGTAACCCATTTGCCCTAAATTAACCATCCAGCTGGAAGTAAACTGACAGTTTTTTATTGTGCCCGTTGCCTCTTGAACAGCAATCCATTTGTTTGACATGGGCCCCAGGGGGTTTGTAGGATTGAGAGTTCTGCTCCATTGTCTATTAGAAATGGGACTGGGTGGCCCCCAATAGCTGCAGTTACCATGGGTTCTTGGGGGCCTAACGAAAAAAAGCCCGGACCCCTTTTGTCTGACTCATTTTCTGACCCTTCCCCCGATGGTTGGCAGGGCCAGGACTGACTTTGGGCAGCGGGGACAGTCCTTTTTCCAGTGGCCAAATTCTTTGCAATATGTACATTGATTTTTAGCCAATGGGGAATGCCCAGTCCCTTTTTGTTCCTTCCTGTTTTCCCCTTTTTTCTAGTGAGTTGGCTTTGAATCAGGCCGGGAGGCCTGAAGGGCAGCAACCAATATTTTTGCCTGTCGCTTGGCTGGTTTATCTGCTGTCTGAGCTGCCTGTTTTTGTTTTTCAGCATTCAGTTATTAAAAACTTTTTGGGCCACTTCAAGCAGCTAAGAGATATTTATTCCCACGATGCCACTAGTTTTTTTCTGGATGTCAGTGGCCAACTCAGCCACAAAAGCTAGATTAACAGCCCAATCATTTTCAGGCACTGAGGAGTCAAACAGGGTATAGGTACAGAACTCCTCTCTGAGATGCTCAAGGAATTCCTCCAGTGACTCCTCGGGACCCCTGGTGGTTTTTGAAAGATTGATAGGTTTTCGGGCTGCTCCCCTTAAACCAGCTAATAGAGTTTGAACAGTGTCTAATGCCCTGAATCCCCCTGGGGTGTTAGGATTCCAGTCAGAAAGGGAAGGGGGGAAAACTTTGTTTAAAACTTTCTGAACCTCCTCTTCTGTACCAGCAGTCCAGGCCAGGATAGACTTTCTAGCCTTGACCTTGATTCACTCCCATTTCTCAGAGGTAAAAAGAGTCAGAAGGAGTTGCTGACAATCATCGCAGGTGGGACGATGGGTGTGCATAATAGACTTGACTAGAGAGGTTAAAACTTGGGGTTTTTTGAAAATGGGGGATTTGGGACTTTCCAGTTGTACAAGTCAGAGGTGGAAAAGGGAACATACACCAAGAAGGGCCATTCTTCCCGGTCCATCCCCTGTGGAGGGGGAATTTCCTGGAGGGGAAGAAGAGGGCCTGGTTCCATACGGGACCGGAGGCAAGAAGCAAAAGGTAGGGAGGGCAGGGGAGAGGTGGAAGAAGTGATGGTGGATGAAGAAGTCAGATTGTAGGGAGGAGGAGAAAAGAGGGGGATAGGTTCATCAGGGTCAGTGAGGGGTAAAACAGGGGAAGGCTTAGGGGTAGATGAATGTGAGCAGAGGGACTTAGAGATGAACAGATGGAGTTCGACTTGAGACTCAAGGGAACATTCTTTTAACCAGAGAGGGGGATTCTGAACCAAACCCAGACACTGGTCAATATAAGGGAATTGGTTTGGGTGTTCCTGTGACGACCTTCCAAACTGACTGAGTAATGTGAACATCCAGAGACCCAGTAGAGGGCCACCCAACATTAAATGAAGGCCAGTCAATCTCACAGAGGGTTTGAAACCTGCCTTTTGAAAGGCAGATACCATAATCCTCACTAAATCCAGCAGAAAATTTTTTTATCATACAGTCCAGGGGACTGGAGGATTGAGAAGGACCTGACCCCAAACTGAGAGAAAACAAATGGGAAAAGGGCAGTGAGTCAGATCTGAAGGTATGCAGGAAAAACACAATTTGTTAAGGAGGAGAATCAAGAGTAGGAGTTAGATGTCTCTGTTCAGTCAACATCTTGACTTAGTGAACAGTGTCTCAGGAGTGGCCTCATCAGGCCAGGTACCCCAATAAACAGAGAACAGGCATAAACCAAACAGAAATCTTACCTCCAAGGAGATGCAGAAGGATTCAAATATGTTTGGGTGAAGGGAAGTTAACAGCCATTCCTGATCCCTCCTGGCTGGAAGAAAGATTATGGGGCCCTGGAACATCTCAGGGGGCGCCTCCCCTATAACTTTTCAACCAAGCCAGGGAGAGACAGAGTGAGGATGTTTCCCAAACTTTGGTGATCTTGCTGGGGCCTCCAAATGTTGTAGCTGAATTACAAGTATTAAGGAGTCTCCATCACACTGAGAGTTAAATTACAGAGTCTTTTATTGCTGATGGTTGAGAGCAGACTCATGCCAGGAAAACTCTTGACCCTGAATGGAGCAAGCAGGGGGTTTATAAAGGCCAAAACCACAATTTCATCAGAGTCAGGTGGGGTGCAAACAGGAAATTTTGGTTATATAACAGTAGCAATTACAGAACAGTTTATCTTGAGCAGTTACAGAGCAGCTTATCTGGGCTGCTCAGTTACAGAACAGTTAACAGAACAGTAACAATTACAAAACAGTTTATCTCGAGCAGTTACAGAGCAGATTTTCTGGGCTTTCCACCAAGCAGAATGCAGTTTACTGCTTACTGGAAGGTTGGGGCAGTCACATGGAAGAGGAGTGAAAGGGAGAACTGAGAGGAAAAATGGGGAATTCACTATAATTGGAGTCACCATGGTTGGTTTGCTAACAGGCATTTTATCTTTATAATAATTAAAAAAATGGGGAAAAAAAGAACATGAAACGATTGAAACAAGAGAGAAAGTCAGAACATGTTAAGTTCGACATATTAACCTCAAGACACATGGTACATGAAAGGGGAAAATTTTAGTATCAACTGGAAAATCTGGGGAAGACCCAGTGAAAGTCCCAATGAAAACCCATTGGGACATTGAGGTTCCAAGTGATTTGGACTGAAAGCAGCTTGATCGAAATGAAGATTTGGTATTAAAAAAATGATCTCTTTGATAAGTATTTTTTAGTATTGGTAACTGGGGCACCCCACAGGGTAGTTTCAGCACTTTTTAAGTAACTTTAAGCATTTTATTTCTGGCTCAGAATTTGTGCTGTTTTGTATTTTTTGTTTTTCAATAATTTTTTTTTCTTGGGACTATTTTTAATGGAGAAAAATTGGTATAATCTAATTGTTTAAAATTGATTATTAAATAAATTAAAATAGATTAGAAAACATAATCATTGGCATAATCCCATTTTCATAGAAAATAATATGTGTACATAGAGAAGGATAAAAAAGGGGATATACACCAGTGTGTCATCAGCAGATGACTCTGGGTGAGTGGGCATCATGGACATTTCTTATATTATCTTGCCTGTCTATCTTTCTGATATTTTTATAATGACATGCATAGCTTTTGTAATAAAATAACAATAAGGGGTCTGGCATAGTGGCTCAAACCTGTAATCCCAGCACTTTCGAAGGCTGAGGCGGCCAGGAGTTTGAGATCAACCTGGGCAAACATAGCGACACCTAGTCTCTTCAAAAAAATCAAAAAGTTATCCAGACATGGTGACACAAGGCTGTAGTCCCAGCTACTCAGAGGCTGGAGGTGGAAGGATCACCTGATCTCAAGTGGTTGAGCCATGATCGTGTCACTATACTGCAGCCTGGGTGACAGACGGAGATTTTTGATCAAAGAAAACAAAACAGAATAAAACAACAAGAATAAACAACAACAAGGGACACTTTGGCATTAAAAAATATAATGATATAAAAACACTGAACACAACACAGGAAGTGGGAAGGGTTGAATTAATAGAGGATAAAGGGACATCTTGTCAGGAAGTCATAATGGCACAAGCCAAGACCTGAGACTGAGGGAAAGGCATCTTATGTTAGGTGTTTATGAGGAAGGAGAGGCAGCAAGCAGGGTTTTTCTCTCTGTACCTGTTTTTGGTCATTAATATTTTAAATAGCAAGATGAATTTTATTTTATTTTTATTTTTTTGAGTTGTAGTCTCACTCTGTCACCCAGGGTGGGGTACAGTGGCACACTCATGGCCACCCCATTGCCGACCTGCTGGGCTCCAGCGATCCTTCTGCCTCAGCCTTCCAAGTAACCGGAACTACAGGAACGTGCTACCACGCCCCGCTAATTTTTGATTTATTGTAATGACAGCTCTCGCCAAGTTGCCCGGACTGGTCTTGAACCCCCAGGCTCAGGCAATCCAATCGCCTCGGCCTCCCAAAGTGCTGGGATTACAGGCTGAGTCAGTGAGCCTGCCCAAATTTTATTTTAAAAGGAAATTTTAAATTAGATATCAGTAAAAAGTCACTGCCTTGGGCTAAGAAAAATGAAATTGTTGAAAAACCAGACTTAAAACTTATTTTTAAAACTTATTTCCACATCTGTGATGGACTTGGACCTTAACTATGTTGGTGAGGGGTTAGCATGCTGTGGTGGGGGAAGGTGCAATGACTCTCTAATCCACAGGACAAGGTCATAAGCTGAGGTCAATGTCATCTCTTGAATGGAGACCACTATCTTTGTCACCTTGTTCTTGACTTTGAGAAAAATATAAAACAATGACATTTTAAAACAAATCATCTAGAATGAGAGAGCGAGAAAAACAGAAACAACAATGAAAGGGGCGGAGAAACTGCCAAGAATTCATTAGGACAACAGATAGCAATTGCCACATCTCCTGGAACTTGAAAAATTAGTCAAGTTGCTGGCAAGGAAGCGTTTCACTATGAATATGACTGATGGAAGGGATCAAAAAAGCAAGAGTTAGTGGAGATTTGTGAATCTAAATAAGCTGCTTTGTGTTGAATAGAAAAAAAAAATCTAGATAGATGTTTTGAGCTTGCTTCTTAGAAGGTTCAAACAGACAAAAAAGACAAATTAGTAGTGACAATTTTCTGTGAACTGAATATGAACAAGGTGACCATCATCAGAACTGAAGTCTTGGCAATAAAGTTCTCTGAAAGATTTTTTTAAAAAGGGAAAACTGAAGGTTTAAATATTGTATTCACCTTTAGATTTACATCATTTGGAATCAGTGATTATGTAAACTTTGTAAAAAATCTATGAATTATCAATTGATGGCAAAGACTCATGAGGAGTTTACTTTTGGGTTGCTAATCTTGTGTTAGGAAGAACACAGAAAGTGCCTAGTCACAGAGAAAACAGAATTTGAGATGCAAAATTTTTAAGTCAAGAGTTTATGTTATTATAATACTATTTGGAAAAATATTGTAATATCTCTTAGTTGTACATAATATAGTCAAGATGAAACCTTGCTAAGTTAGTGAGTGAACAAAGCTAGAATCTTTGTAACTGTCTGATGGGGTGACCCAAGACCTCCTTTCCTCCATCTGCTAGCCCACTCCTTCATTTTCCATGAATCAGGTCTACGTCTGCCTCTTGCATTTGTGCACACTGTTGGGATCTGGTGTAGGACCCACTCATGTACCCTCTTCAGTTGTTTTCATCAAAAAAATGCTCTACATCCTCACTAACCCAGGTATTTTCAATCTTTTGGGTTACAGCTATTCTATTAAGAGTATAATGATACCACACTGTGGTTCTAATGACTAATACTGTTGAACATCTTTCATGTGCTTAATAACCACTCATTTTTGCTGTTCTTGCAATGACTAAATTGTTTATATTCCACATTATATTATAAATCATGACATCATTTTGTACCTCACAAATATATGCAACTATAATGTGTCTGTTATTAATTAAAAATACAAATTAAACAAATAATAAAAGCACTTACCCACTTTTAAAAAAAATGTTGACAGTAAGGACCCATTCAGAAAAGTCCAGGGGGCAAAGTTCTGAGCTGGCTTTCCAGAGATTCTGGTGCCTGAATTTTACTCCGTGCCAAAGATCCCCCCCTCCCTCACTCCCCACAGCTGTCAAGAAAGCTGTGGCTCAAATCTGCATTGTCACATTATTTTAAAAGGTGGGTGGCTTTCGCATCACATGCAATAAGTAAGAACAAGTGATAGTTTTATGAGCATGCTGTGGTTGCTAACCTGTTTCCAGTTTCCCAGGCCTTCACATGGCATAAACATCATCCTGTTCGGTCCAGTGAGAGGAAGGTGACTTAGTGCCAGCCTAGAAGACCAAAAGAGGCCCTGCAGTGGTTCTGCCACCCCATTGAATGTAACTCTGGACCTTCTCTTTGTGGCTCCAGATCCTTCATCTTTGAAATGAGGCAGTAGAGTGAAGAGTTTGCAGTTTTCCTTTTTATTCTAAAGGGCATTGAATCAATAAAAATAGACTCTCCCCACATTTCACTTTTCTTAAATGAATAAAGGTTCAGCACTTGAAAAGAAAAAATATGTTGTCCTGGTACCAGTAAGAGTACAACCAGAGAAACAGAGATAGTAGGAGAGAGATATTTATATCTATCACGGGGAACTGGCTTACACCACGGTGAAGTCTGGCGATGCAATTCCAGAGGCTGTCGAACAGGCCATCAAAAGGGGCAGGCTTGGCTGGGCACAGTGGCTCAGCCTGTAATCCTAGCACTTTGGAAGACTGAGGCGAGAGGATTGCCTGAGCCCGGAGGTTTGAGACCAGCCTGGGCAACTTGGTGAGACCTCGTCACAAAAATCACAAAAACTAGCCGGGCATGGTGGCCTGCATCTGTAGTTCCAGCTACTTGGAAAGCTGAGGTGGGAGGATCCCTAAACCCAGCGGGTTGTGGCTGTGGTGACTATAAGTATACCAATGCACTCCAGCCTGGGTGACAAGAGTGAGACTCCAACTCAAAAAAAAATAAAAATAAAAATAAATAAAAAGAGCAGGCTGGAACTCAGGCACAAGTTTGACACAGTGTCCATAGGCAGAATTTCTTCTTTTGGGAACCTCAGTTCTGCTCTTAGAGCTTTTCAACTGGTTGAAGCAGAATCATCTGATTATCAAGGATAAACTTTTTTACTTCAAGTTGACTGATTATGAACATTAATCACATCTACAACACATTTTCATAGCAAATCCTTTGTTTGATGGAATAACTGGGGACTAGAATCTAGATGGGCTCTCACAAGGATGACCTCACAGTACTCGTCACAGTAACAGCTCCCATCTGACATTTATTTCTGAGGTCAGAATTTTCCTGGCGTGGAGTGCAGCTCCTTTTTGTCTCTGTCTCTGTTTTAGTTTCTCAGTGACATCCAAGACTGTTGCCCAATGTCTGTTTTTATCCACCTGTTCTCCTATTTTGGTTTTCTTGGCATTACTCTCACCTAGTTTTTCTCCCACATCTCCAGCGGCTCCTTCTCAGTATCCTCCACCCCCACCTGCCTTTATTTTCTTCTCCACACTCCATCTTTACATTACGCTATTGAATATCATCATATGCTGGTGGCATTCCCAATTACATCTCTAGCTTGAAATTCCCTTTGAACTCCAAGCTCATAACCAACTGCTTATGCTCCAAGTGAGCACATTCTAAGTGAAATTCACCGTCTGTCTACCACCACCAAACCAACTCCTC
Organism: Tarsius wallacei; assembly: GCA_963574415.1. NCBI lineage: Eukaryota > Metazoa > Chordata > Mammalia > Primates > Tarsiidae > Tarsius > Tarsius wallacei. The sequence goes on along the minus strand of CAUYQG010281981.1, from coordinate 13,548 downwards.
CTCTGCCTTTTCCATCATGGCAAATGGCACGACCACTCATCATTTCTTATGCCAGAATTTATCATTCTAGATTTGAGTCCTCCCTCTCTCTTACTTATTAAATTCAGACCAGTCCACAGTCTTATCCTTTCTGTCACTAAAGTACATCTCACATGCCTCTGCCATCTCCACAACTACTGTTTCTGCCACTCTAGCAATACCATCTTGCTTCTTGCCAGAACAATTGCAATTGCCTTCTAACCAGTCCGCCAATCCATTCTTCAGAGTGGACTTTTAGTGGTTTTAAAAAGATGTAAATCAGATTACATTACTTGGTTTAAAATTATTCCTGCTCTCCTATACGTGCAGAGTACAGCACTTCTTGCCACACCCCATTCAGGTCTCTGTGTCCTGGCTCATCTCATCTCAGTGCTGTTTCTTTTTCCCTCCCTCCCTCCTTCCCTCTCCCTTTCCCTCCCTCCCTCCTTCCTTCCTTCCTTCCTCCCTCCCTCCCTTCTTTCCTTTTTGGAGTCAGGGTCTTACTCTTGCCCAGGCTGGAGTACAGTGGCATGATCACAGCTCTCCATAGCCTTGAACTCCTGGGCTGAAGTGATTCTCCCGCTTCAGACTCCTGAGTTGCTGGGACTACAGGCATGTACCACCATGCCTGGCTAAATTTTTTTTTTACTTATTTAGAGACAAGGTCTTACTCTTTTGCCCAGGCTGGTCTCGAACTCCCGGACTCAAACAATCCTCCTGCCTTGACCTCCCAAATTGCTGGGATTACAAATGTGAGCCACAGCGTCTGGCCCTTTTTCTTTTTTCAGAGAAAAGGTGTCACTATGTTGGCCAGGATAACTTTGAACTCTGGACTCAAGCAGTTCTCCTGCTTCAATCTCTTAAGTAACAAGACTGCAGGTGCAAGCCACTGTTTCTGGTCTCAGTGCTATTTCTTCAAGCTGTTCCCTCCTCCTTGAATTTCCTCTCCTGGCTTTTTGTGTAACTATAGTCTCATCCTCAAGTCTTAGATTCAGTGTCACCCTTTCAGAGACATCTATCCTTACAAACCTGTAATAATATGGCTTCTTTATTATTCACTATCTCAGCACTTCCTGTCTCCTTATCTTATAGCATTTGTCAATTTAGTACTTATATCTGTTAGTTTTACTTGTTCATCGTCTGTCTTGTGTCTTCTCTTGCATTCAATTATTTTGTAGTGCTACTGTAGGAAATTAGAAATTCAACTCTGAAGATGGAGGATAAACATATATTGCTAATTGAGAAATACATATGAAATGATATTAGCATGAATTCTAGGAATTACAGCTTTCAGTGGATGTGGAGTTGATTTAATTCCTTCTCTAAGCAATGATTAAAAACGTCTCTTCAGCTAGCATTTTTGCAGAAAACTGGAATCCACATTTCGTGCTCTCCTTAGCTGTAACCATGAAGTTGGTCTGAATATTTCATAGGTACTTCCAGGTGGCTAGGTATCTGTCCCCTGCTTTGCTTTGTCTGTAAGTCACAAAAGGGAAAACATGGAACTAGAAGAGTTTCCATCTGAGCACTGCTGCTTGTTTGCTGCGTGATTAGGAGCCTGTCAGCTCACTCTCTAAGTGGCAGCCATTGAACAAGGGGCACTTGTGGGGTGTCATCATAAAAGCAACTTTATTTGCCTCTCTCCATCCCTATATACCTGCTCTGTTGGAGAACTCCTCTGCTGTCCTTGAATGAAAACTTGATAACTATTTCAGGTTTCCATGTTTAGGTAACACCATTTTCTACAACCTCTTTCAGGCACAGAACATAGTTTCAGTTTAACACTTGGTCCCAGGTAGCAGCCAAAGCTTCCAAGGTGACTCAGAGTTATAGCTGTTTCCTTCCCCCTATTTGGGTCTGATGCAGGCAAGAGCCTCACAGTCGGTGAAGGGGATGGGAGGAGAGCTCAGTAGCCATCTTTTCTCTGTGCTTCTCCTATCTCATCTTGCCAAGGTATGTTTTTGACCCTTCAAAGAAAGGAAGCTGGGGAAGGAACACAGATAAGGACTCTGGAAAGGCATTACTTGGGTGGTACTGCTCTGAGAGCTCTGTGATGTTTGGGTCCAGTAAGTGTTTAAGGCTATCTCTTCTCCTGTGGATGCTTGAGGGGGCTTTCAGAGATCTGCCTTAGGGACTACCTTACCAGTGAGTTCCTTCATTTGGCTGCCTTACTTCAGGCCTTCTCTTTGCTGGAACCCATCACCCTTTCTGGCTGTTTTCTTGCATGGGATTTAACACAGCTCAAAGACAGCTCTGTCTGTCCTCTGTGGCTCATATTTGGTCCGTGAGAAACTTGCATGTATTCTTTGCCCCATCAGGCAGTGACTCTTTTTCACTGCCTCTCCAAAACCACACACAGCCTTCTCATTTGTCCACTGGGTTTCCTGAACTTGAGTGGGACACCAGTCCATGGAGCACTCTCCTTACTGCAGGGAATTCACAGAGTTTTAACTCTTTTTTTTTTTAATGTCTCTTTTTTTTCCCTGAAAAAGAAAGTTCCTCTGTATATTTAAATTACGCAACATGATGAAGCCTCTTTTCTTTAACCCTTGTTTATAGGACTTGACCATAGGAGAAGCTAGACCAAAAGAGAAGCTGGACCACAGGAAAAGCCAGACCATAGGAGAAGCTGAGTGAGGAACAGAAGCTGAACTCAGAATCTTTTCCTTCTTTCAATCTTGAAAAAAATATTCTTACTGCCAGGTATGGTGACTCATGCCTATAATCTCAGCATTTTGGGAGACTGAGGTGAGAGGATTGCCTGAGCCCAGGGGTTTGAGATCAGCCTGGAGAATTTGGCAAGACCTCATCTCTACAATAAATAAAAAAAAATTAGTTGGGCATGGTGGCACACACCTGTAGCTCCAGCTACTTGCAAGGCTGAGGCAGAAAGATCGCCTGAGCCCAGCGGGTCAAGGCTATGGTGGCCGTACGCATGCCACTGCACTTCAGCCTGGGTGACAGAGTGAGACTCCAACTCCAAAAAAAAAAAAAAGAAAAAAGGAAAAAATATTCTTGAACTCAGTGTTTCTTTACTCCCTTTCTTCCTTAGCCTGTAGTTCCCTATGAAAGCCACTCTGGAGCCTCCCTAGACGTGCAAAATGAGGATAATAATAGCTCCCACATCTAGGGTTGTGTGGAGGTTAAATGAATTAATGCGTGTGAAGCACTTACAACAGATCTTGGCACCTAGTAATTGCCATGTAAGTATCAGCTATTATCATAATTACAATGCCATGCAGATGAATCTCTAGTTCATCCCGAGAGTTATCTGGGTTTTGGACAGATAGATGGCCATGGAGGAGAGAGAAACAAAATTAGTTGTGAACAGGAGACTTGGAACTAGGAGTGGGGGATGTAAGTATTTTAGATTTATTCACTTGACAGGAAGTAGCTAATTAGAAACAGTATTATGAAATTTCTTTGAGCTAAGTTTCATGAAAAGGAAATGTTGAATAGACAGACAGTGAAATATTACAATTATGCATTTGGTTGCATTGGAAAAAACAGTTGAGAGGACACACTACCTTGTTCAATATATGCAGTCATTATTTCTTGACTCAGTAAACTAGGTAAACATTAAAAATCCCTGTTTATGACTCAAACAGCGTCTACATGATTTGGCTGAGGTTTCAAAGGGACTCTGAAGTTCAATAGGAATTAAGATGCCAAATCATCAGCTCATGGGCAGTCAATAGCTATCTGTCAGCAGTTGGGTTATTGTTCATCTTAGGTATTGAGCTGCCATTGTGCTCTGTGTTCTTAGACTAACAAAGGGTGCAAAATATGCATATCCAACACAGGTGATGCTTGCTAGTGAGCGCCAATAAATGTGCATTGAATGTTGAACATTCGCTGGCCTGTAATGTCACCTCCCTGGGTGCATCTACCCATTCCACATACACCCTAACACGTTTTTGCAGAAAAATGGAATCCACGTTTCATGCTCTCCTTAGCTCTAAGTTGGCCTGACTGTTTCATAGGCACTTCCAGGTAACTAGGTGTTTGTTCCCCTGCTTTGTTCTGTCTGTAAGCCACAAAAGGGAAAATATGGAACTAGAAGAGTTTCTGCCTGAGCTCTGCTTTTTCTTTGCTGTGTAATTAGGAGCCTGTCAGCTCACTCTCTGAGTGGCAGGCATTGAACAAGCAGCACTCATGGGGTGTCATCATAAAACAATAATAATAATGAAAATAAAATAGGGAGTGAGAGAGCAAGAGAGAGCGAGAGCAAGAGAGAGGGAGAGAGATAGAGAGAGAGAGAGAAAGAGAGAGAGAGTTTGGAGAAAGGGGTAAACTCCACATTTTATAAGGTGAGCATATTATTTATAATCAGATAAAATCCCCTCGAACCTGAACCAGGGACTCTGTAATCCATGTCCACCTGCTTTGGTTGATCTTTCTACTTATTTTCATATTGGGGTTCTTCTCAGCTTCTGCTGGCCTCTACTTTGCCAGTTCAGGAACCTTGTGTCCAGCTCAGCCTTTTCAGGCTTGCTCAGATCCTGCTGGCTGTGTCTTGGCTCTCCCGAGCAGCATGTAAAACATGGCCTGTTCTGCACATTTTAATTTAGACACATTGATCCCATTGATGTCTTGTCAGATACTCTGGAGCCCGAGGCCTCATCCGCCACACAGGACAGATCAGAGATGGACCCTCTGGTCTTTTGACCCTGATTATTCTTTCTTTTTATCCTGATTTTCTCTTGGCATTATAGAATGATGTGGAGAAGGAGAGCCTGGGAGAAGGGGGAAGGAAGGGAACAAGTTGGAGGGAGTAAGAGGTCAGAGCTCTCAGACATACAAGAACAAAAGAACTGCAAATTGGGACCTCTCTTCACTGTTATCTTCCTTTTCTCCCTTCAGAAAGTCGATGCTGAACTGTCATCTCCCAGGGCCCCAGCTAGTGGCTAGCTTGGACCCAGTGTGAATAGCCTAGCCAGTCACTCATCAGCGCTGCCTAGGGCTGCCTCTATGCTGTCTGCCTTTCCCACATGGGACCCTCCACTGCCTCCGGGGGCTTCACAACCAATTATTTATTAAGGAGACAAAAAGGAGTGGCTGATAAAGCCCAGCAATTGCAGAGCAAGAGGTAGCCATGGGTTGTTGCTGCAGGGGTGGGCTCTTGTTTGGCAAATGATAGACCAAGTTTGCTTTGTGGTTATTTTTATATTGTTTGGATGCTTTTTTATTGTTGTTATTTAACACATTCAAATTTAAAATATCCAAAGATGACACTCACTCAAATTGCATTGCCAGAATTCTTGTGACAATTCTGATAATCAACTGGTTTTTAAAATTCAAATCTTGGAGTTGGAGGTTCCTACAATATTTGAGACTGGTTTGTACATGAAGGTGGGTTGGATTTGGGGCAACTATGAATAATATATGCAATTTGTAACCATCTGTGGAACTGAAAATAAAATAGATTGTGTGTGTGTATGTGTGTGTGTGTGTGTGTGTGTGTGTGTGTGTGTGTGTTGGGTGAAGGGGTAAACTCTATATTTGCATACTGTATTTGGAATTTAAAGTCTTAAGTGAAAGTTGGTGCCTTTATCTGACCTGTCAACATTATAGATGATGCTGTATATTTATAAATATATTTGCATATCTTTTATCAGATGGATACTCTTAGTTGATTTAGTATTCCAGCTTAAACTTGGAAAATAAATTAATCTTTAAAATGAAGATGAAAAGCTCAGGGGGTTTGACTAATTGCAGTTCTAGGGTTCACTTAGGATATTTGACCTTTGGGGTTAATGCTGGATGTAGCCAAATTAATGAAAAAGAAACCCTCCCCCCCATCTCTCTCTCTCTCTCTCTCTCTCTCTCTCTAATCTCTAATTTCCATCTGTCTCTTTCTCTTTTTCTCTTTAGCCACTTACAGGTCTACCCTGTATATCCAAATCCTCAAAATATTTTTTGTGGTCTCTGCTGTCCACAATTATTACTTAAAATGTCATCTTCTGCCTGAACCCAGGAGTTTGAGACCAGCCTGGGCAACTTGGTGAGACATCGTCTCTACTTATAAATCAAGACATTAGCCTAGTGTGGTTGCACGTGTCTGTGGTTCCAGCTACTTGGAAGGCTGAGGTGGACAGATTGCCTGAGCCCAGCAGGTTGAGGCTGCAGTGGCCGTGAGCATGCCACTGCACTCCAGCCTGGGCAACAGAGTGAGAATCTGACTCAAAAAAAAAAAAAAAAAAGAGATGCCACCTTTCTTCTATTGCTTTTTAGATAGACACAATTAATTAAATGAAAGACCTAAGTATCTAATATACAAAAGAGTAGATTTTTTTAAAAGGAATTTCCACAACAAAAGTAAACCTGGTTTACAAAGTGTTTTGTCTTAATCGGTACATAGCACATATTTTGGGGATACATGTAATGTGTAATGATCATATCAGGGTAATTGGGATATCCATCACCTCAAAAATGTATTTTTTTCCTTATGTTGGGAACATTCCAATATTTCTCTTTTAGCTATTTTGAACTATACAATATATTATTTTTTATCTATAGTCGCTCTACGGTAGTATTCAGCACTAGATCTTATTCCTTCTAACTCTATTTTTTAGTCTATTAACTAACCTCTCTTCATGTCCCCCCTACTCTTTCCAGCCTCTGGTAACCATCAATCAACTCTCTCCCTCCATGAGATCTACCTTCAGCTCCCACATATGAGTAAAAGCATGCAGTATTGTGTGTGTGTGTGTGTGTGTGTGTGTGTGTGTGCGCACGCACATGTGCGCGCCTAGCTTACCTCTCTAAAAATGATCTCCATTTTCATCCATGTTGTTGCAAATGACAGGATTTCATTTCTTTTGATGACTCAGTAATATTTCATTGTCTATATATGCTGCATTTTCTTTATCTGTTCATCTGCTAATGAACTCTTAGGCTGGTTCCGTATCTTGGCTATTGCAAGTAGTGCTGCAATGACCATGGGCATGCAGACATTTCTTGGCTATACTGATTTCCTTTCATTTGTATATATAACAAGCAGTGGGATTGCTGCATCATATGGTAGTTCTATTTTTATCTTTTTGAGTAACCTCCATACTGTTTTCCATAATGGATATACTAATTTACATTTCCTCCAATTGTATATGAGTTCCCCCTTATCCACATCCTGACAAAGTGCTCTTGCATGTGTTATCTCATTTTGATTTTTCTTTCTAAATTACAAAATTCCATTCAATAGAAAGGACAGATTTTATTATGTATATTTTACAGTTGATAAAACTGTTATTCAGATAAGTATGATATTTATAGCCATGGTGAGCTCCAGTCCTAAGATGGTGGGGTGGTTCCTTCATCTCACTTGAAATGCTGTTTCCCCTGTGATATTGCAAAGCCTATTATCTATAATGATGGAATTTCAGACAACATAATAGAAGAAGGATTTTTGACTAGAGAAGTGTACCTGTACTCATGAGGATAGATCTTTGTTCTACCTCATCTTGAAGAATAACATAGTAGAGCAAGACCTATTTGGAGTTTGATGGAATTCAGTTCTTAATTCAGCTCCACTGCTTGCTAGCTGTGTGATCTTTGCAAGTCATTTAACACCTCTGATTCCTGGTTTCACATTCTATAAAATAAAACAAATATTGAAGATTATTGTAAGAATTTGAGATGTACATATAATGTTCCTAGCTTACAGTGTATAACCAAGACATGGTCTTTCTGATTGTTAACACCTCACACTTGCTTTTCCCATCTTGGGGACTAGAAAAGCTCAAATAAGAGGCTACACTTGGGGTTTAAAAAAAAACTGGTCTGCTTCATGTTAGGTCACACTTCCAGCAGGGCTTCCAGAATGTTAGATCAGATCTGCTGGGAGTGTGGGTGTCTGGTGTGTGATCTGGTGTTTCAAGAAAGATGCAAAGAATTGCATAGAAGTTAGGTTTGAAAATATAGTTTATTTAGAGAGTAAATTAGAGAGAGAGAGAGAGAGAGAGAGAGAGAGAGAGAGAGAGAGAGAGAGAGAGAGAGAGAGATTCACCTCTAGGGGGCCAAAGCTAGGAAACATGGCCACACTAGAGTTTAGTAAGGCAGTGGCAACTGGCTGTTCTTGGTTGAGTCCCATTAACCCTTCTCTTTGATGGGGGAAGGTCATTAAGGTAATTGGGTGGTGGTCTGTTCTAAGTCATCACGAAGGGGCAGATAAGCACAGGTACTGAAGTCAGGTGATGGACAGCAGGCAGATGGGTGGGTTAGTCGCATGATTGCTGCCATGGTGATGAGGGTTCTGTATCACATAAGTCACAAAGGGCTGATTAGGTTAACTTGAGTCTCATGGGTGACGGCAAATACTTGGAATAGAAAAGCTAATTAGTAACAAACTGGGGAGGGGGTTGTAAGGCAACTATCAATAGCTACCTCTGAGAAACCGGTTCTGTCCTTGGCTAGTGATTAGAGGGCGGTTCTGTCCTTGGCTAGTGATTAGAGGGTAAGTTAAGTGAACTGTTAGAAAAACATGAGATTTAGGCAATGTTAAAATGGCTGCTCATTGGGTGTATTAAGTCCATGTTATGTCCTTTCAATTCAGATAAGCAATGAATTTTCCATTAACCAATAGCTCGTTGATTCTGTCACGTTTGAGTTTTCCAGACAGGTTTTTACGTGGAGATAAGGTAGTTGAGATTTCACTGAGTCTCATACTTGGCTGCCTAATACGGGCATCTAGAGGGTTCATCTGGGAGACTAGGAAACAAACTTGAAGCAATGATATCAGGAACTGTGAGGGGTCTCCAAGTTTTACCCTGTTTCCAAGGTAACAAATTGTCCTGGGTACTGGCAGACGTTTCGTTTCATGGGCAATGGCAGAAGACATGAGTCTCCTATATCAGACACAATGGACTTCAGTGCTCAAGGCACAGCAAGCAGCATGGGCTTTATTGTTCATGTTAGTTCTTCTTGGCTCTCAAGTTCAGGGATGACAGGGAGTAGCCCAGGTAGACTTGCCCACATAGTGGTTTGTGTCACAACTGAGACAACCTGAATTTAGGAAATCTCAATATCTTATCTTGGGCTGCAAGTAAACTTTCCCTTTCTTTGTTGCAGAGGGAATCATTATCTTGATTGTACTAAGCCACAAACAAAACTGCCCTGGAAGGAGAGATCTAAGGCTGTTGGCTATAGGAAGATAGTCAAGATAGTCAAGAACAAAGGAAGTTAGTGCCTCTGTTGCAGAGATATGCAGAAACAACAAAGACCTATAGATAATCATCTCACTGCAAGTGACATACACATTTTTGTTAATGTAATGATAGCCACTAAAAGTCAGGTACTTATGTAGCACTACTTGTTTTGTTATAACTCATTGACAATCATCAGTAATTTGCCTAGAATAGAGAGCTCTTTGATAATTTTCTCCAGAGCTTCTCTCTTTTGAGAACGCTGATAAATTTTTCTTACCTTCCTATGCTAGTAAACTAGCTAGACTTTATATTATTGAAGGTTCCTCCTCCCCAACTATTGAAAGCACTTGTCACTGAGCACTTATTACATGCTGAGCACAGCTGATGCTTTTCATGAGTTAACTCTGTTTATCTCCATTTTATAGGTGAAGAAACTTGGGCCCAAGTCTTAAGGCAGTTTAACTATGGTCACATGGGTGATTAATGGCAGGGATTGCATAGAAAGATCTTTGGATTCTTTTCAATTTCAACTAAAAAAAACAACCAAAATACGTTTGAGGCAACTTTTCCTTTGTGACATAAAATACTTGGGGAGGGGAGGAATGGGTCTAAATGGAATGAGGAACTGAGAAACAGCAACAGAAAGAGTGAAGAAAAAAATTCTCTTCACATTTTATAGTCACCATTTAAGCTGCTATATATACACAGGGTGCTTGGGGAAAGTTGTAAAATAATTAATAGCGCATGGGAGGAACATTTGTATTTCAATTGTCTACATTTAAGAAACACTTTGCATATCTGTTCAAGGCTTCCAGTCATGGTCTTGAATACGAATGAATGAGGAGGAAACAAAGGCCGCCCAGAGGCTAGAGAAAGCAATTAGAAGGGCTCAGACCGGCACATCAATCGCGCTGGAATTCCAGGCACGACCTTGTCACCAGGTGGGTAGAAGCTCAAGTCTGGTTTTCACTGGCTTCTCCAACTGAGAATGGGGCCTTCTTTGTGGCGTCCTCTGTGATTTACCCATGATGGCATCAGAACTGTGCCCATAATTTTCCTTCAAACTGGCATGTGTGGGCCACAAGCAATAAAGGTTATTGGACTCTAACCAGTCACTTCATAAACTTTCCGATACACTAATTAGGTTTCTAGGTGCCACCATCCTAGCAGGTGTGAAATCCAATAGCTTTCAGCCAAACTTATCTAAATTCACAGAGCCTTGAGAATTCTGCTTTCTGTTAGAGCAAAAAATTAACTTTCATCTTTCAAGTGCAGCACTAATAATAAAGACCCCGAGGTTTTTCATTGCTTCGTATTTCTTATACCTCAGTACCTAAGAAGGTAGACAAGGCAGGCATTATTATCCCCAGTGATGATGCTGTTAAATGACTTTCCAGAAACCATTCGGCTAGTTGTTGGTAAAACTGAAACGAGAAACAAAGGCCTTCCACTAGATGGCGCTGCCGACTAAGCCAGAGCCCTGGGGCCGCCCTGCCAACTGTACAGAGGGCTTGTTTCTCGGTACAGAAGCTTGAATTTTTTTCCCTTAAATAACTAAAAGAAGAAAACCACATTATATTTTCCATAGCTTCTCTATCTTCAACTATAATTTAGTGTGGTGAGAATCATAGTGCCGATCTGAAGAGGACGTTTCTGGAGCAAGTTGCTCTTTTCACAGAGGACCGATGTTTTGGAGGCTGGGCTTATCAAGTTAATTTCTGAAGACTGGGTTATTTCTATAGTTTAATTGACACGATTTAAATGAATATTGGCATCAAGAAAAGAAACCCTACATCCCATACAAAATATGAACTTATAGAAATAAGGGTAAGCACTTAATACTGTTGAAAGAAAATCTTACCATGTGGATACATTTGAATAATAGCAGAATAAACCACAAAGAGAAATCCATCTCGAAGCTTCACTCCCTCTGATTTGCAGATACACGTGGAACAATGTAATAGTATGTGAAATTCCAGCTTCTCTGTGTTCAGTTAATATGCTCTTTCTATTCCAAGTATTCTTTCAAAAACATGCTAAAGTTATAAATATTTTAAAAAATAACCCTATGTTGAGTTTAATCTGTGTTATTGCACTGCTACTTCTCTGTTGACTGTACATTACAAATATTTCTGTCCTGGCTACTATTGAGGCTTGCTTCTTAATATAATAGCCTTATTTTTCATATTTAATAGACTTTTTAAAAGAGCAGTTGTAGGTTTATAGAAAATCTGCACAGAAAATAAAGAGTTCCCCTAGCCTTCTCCTCCTAGTTTCCTTATATATATATCTATTTTTAGAGACAGGGTTTCATTCTGTTGCCCAGGCTGGAGTGTATGTACCACCACGCCTGGCAAAGTTTTCTATTTCTTGTAGAGATGAGGTCTTGCTTTGTTGCTCAGGCTGGCCTCAAATTCCTGGGCTCAAGCAATCCTCCTGCCTTGGCCTCCCAAAAGTGCTGGGATTATAGGTGTGAACCACTGCACCCAACTTTTTATTATTACTATCTTACATCAGTGATTTTTAAAAATTGATGAGACGGTATTGATGCACATTATTGTTAACTAAGGTTTAGTTTAATTATGGTTTACTCTTTATGTTGTACAGTTCTGTGAGTCTTCACAAATGTATAGGGTCATCATCCACCATGACAATACCATGCAGAATAGTTTTACCACCCTAAAAGCTCCCTGTGCTCCATTCATTCCTCCCTTGCAGCCCCACACTCCTGGGAATCACTGACCTTTTTACTGTCTCTCCAGTTTTGCCTTTTCCAGAAGTCATATAATTGGAATTATTGAGTATTTATCCTTTTTAGATTGGCTTCTTTCACTGAGCAATATGCTTAAGATTCCTCCATATCTTTTCATGCTGGAAACTCAGTTTTTAAAATGACTGAATACTCCATCACGAAGGGCAAGCATACGGACTTCACAGCATCTTGGATGGATTTAGAGTCTATCATACTCAGTGATCTATCACAGAAACAAAGAACTGAGTACCACATGTTCTTATTCTTAAGTGGACCCTTGAACATTTACCATACTACTTTAAGAAAGGGATTGGCAGTGGCAGGATACTGCCAGGGCTGGGGGTGAGGGAGACACAATATCAACAAGGGTATCTGATCTCAAATCAAGCAAAATGGGAACCAGAGGGAGGCCCCAACTTTACCTGTGTGATGCCCGCTTTTATACCTAATCCTGAATTGTACCCCACATTTTTAAAACAAAGTATTAAAAAAAAAAATCACTGAATACTATTTCACTGCTTGGACATCTATATTTACCCATGTACCCAATGAAGGACATCTGGTTGCTTCTAATTTTTGGCAACTTCAAAGAAAGCTCTGTAATGATTAAGTGGACATGAGATTTCAGTTCCTTTTGGTGAATACCTAGGACTGTGCTTGCGGGATAGTATGGTGGGACTACGTTTAGTTTTGTAATAAACTTGCCAAATTGTGTCCCAAAATGCCTCTACCATTTTGCATTGACCCCAGCAATGAATGAGAGATCCTGTGGCTCCACATCCTTGCTGACTTTTGTTGTTGTTCGAGTTCTGGATTTTAGCCATTCTAAGAGGTATATAGTGGTATCTTATTGTTGGTTTTCTTTTCCACTGTATTTATTTTTTATTTTTAGAGACAGTGTCTTGCTATGTAGCGCAGGCCAGTCTTGAGCTCCTGGCTTCAAGCAATCCTCCAGCCTCGGTCTCCCAAATTGCTGGTATTACAGAGGTGAGCCGCCATGTCTGGCCCTTATTGTTGTTTTAATTTGCAATTTCCTAATGACATATGATATTGACCATCTTTTCATGTGCTTATTTGCCATCTGTATATCTTTTTTGGTGCAGTGCCTGTATTGATTTTTTTCTTCCCTTTAAAAAAATTTTTTTTTTGTAGAGGCATGATCTTGCTATATTGCCCAGGTTAGTCCAAACTCCTGTCTCAACCAATCCTCTCACCTTGGACTCCCAAAGTACTAGAATTACAGGCATAAGCCATTATTCTCATCCTTTTGTCCATTTTAAATTGGGCTTTGTTAAATTGTTGAGTTTTAACAGTTCTTTGTATACCTTGGGTGCATGTTCTTCTTTTTTTTTTTTTTAATTAATCAGTATTTTTTATTATCATATTGTGGGGTACAGTTAAGGATCAGGTATACAAATATGCTTCGTTCAGACACCCTTGGTGATAAGAGATGTCTCCCCGTCCCCAGACAGATATTGAGTATCATTAATCCCATCCCCCCTCCCCTCCCCTCCCCGTAATTTCCCACCACTGTCAGTCAAAAAAATTCAAAGAAATTTTCTAGGGAAGAAACATTTAATTTTGTTAACTATTCTGGTAGACAGGAAGATGCACCCATTCAGACCATACTACACA
>CAUYQG010281975.1:0-18777 GCA_963574415.1 Tarsius wallacei | reverse complement strand
GTGGCTCAGCCTGTAATCCCACGCCTTGGGAGGCTGAGGTGAGTGGATTGCCTGAGCCCGCGGGTTCGAGACCCGCCTGGGCAACTTGGCGAGACCTCATCTCTACAATAAATCAAAAAATTAGCCGGGCGTGGTAGCGCGCGCCTGTAGTTCCAGCTACCTGGAAGGCTGAGGCGGAAGGATCGCTGGAGCCCAGCAGGTCGAGGCTGCGGTGGGCAGGAGCGGCCACTGCACTCCAGTCTGGGCAACAGAGTGAGACTCAAACTCAAAAACTCAAAAAAAAAAAAGTGAACTGGGTTATTTCTTCTGAAACCATGTTTGCTAAGAAAGCATCCTCTTTTTTCCTCATTCCTGTGTTTCTTTGGGGAATTTTGAGGATTAAATGATGAAGGGCTATAGCTACTCTTTTGCTGTTTACAGGGACTGAATTCAAGCAGCACCCTCACATCCTAGGTTCCACATGCATGGAAATCTCTTTTCTCATTTTTTTTCCCACAAGACATATCTATCAAACATCAGACTTGCTATAAGCATTTTCTAGCTAATCTGTTTCTGATTAGCTAATTGACATCTTTCGGGATATTTAAGCCCCTAAAATATGGATCAACTTACACTTTTTTTTAAGTTTCTCTTAGCAGAAACTTAAAAAACTCTTTTGGCTTGACTTAGCCTCCTGAGTTTATGTCTTATTTTTATTGACATAGATTGCCAACTTGATAATTATTTACCCTATTGAACAATAATCTCACTTTAGCAGGTTTAGATCTTTCACATTCAATTTCTTGACTTGTAAGGAAAAGGGCAATGGGATAGCGCATAAAAAATGTGAAGAGTAGTATAATACCACATACTGAGTCTCTGCTCTTTGTGTCTTATCCCATTTAAACCTCACTTTGGGCAGATTATTGTCCACATCTTATTGATGAAGACACTGACAACTAGAGAAGTTAAAAAAAAATTATAAAACGTATATTGCTAACATTTATTCAAGAGTATTAAGCTCTTTCATAAAGTTAATTATATACAATTTTTTTGTTCCTTTGGAATTCTGTATTAGGATTTTTCTCTTCCCAATTATTTTATGTGTGAGGGTAAAGACCATGTTTCATACATTTTCATGTTCTCATATTACTCAGTCAATAATTTTATTTCAACAAATAATCATTAATTTGGATCATTTTAGTCATAAAAGTTTCCTCTCCTTCTTGATCAACAGTTTTGTCTCCTAAAGAAGCAAATCTCTACTGGATGCCACTGCTGATAGTTCTCCTGTGGAACAGCAACTGAATTCAAGACAATATGCTCTCAAATGGACCTTACGCAGGAAAGGTTGGAAGAAGTAACCATTGTTCACTCCATTGTTTTATTTTCAATAGGAAACATTATGCATATTTCTTAATATCTATAATCAATCTCTTAGTCCATATAAGAAAATGATAGTTTCCCTTTTAAATTTTAGTGTGGTGGGTAAGGGACAGAGATGGGAAAACATTTTGTTGAAGTATAGTAATTGCATTGCTGAGATGGAAGTCAAAGGCGGTAACTGATTTGGAATAAAAGGTAGGGCTTCTCAGTTCTATTTGCCTTAGTTCTTGCTTAAAGAACACTTCTGTTTTAATGGGTCCCAGACTTTACAGTACTCTAGTGAGACCATCACAAACTGAAAATCACAGCTTTATTATTAGCAATGAGGATTTAAGGCTAAGATTACAGATAAATGTGCCCTGCTGATGAACTAACTAAACAAAGAAGTATCGAACTCTAGAGTTTCATAGAATTCTCAAGTGCAGGCTGTAATAAAGACTCAGCACAATCTTGGAATTATTTCATTGCTTTTTTTTTTCATTTGGAGTTGTCTGATCTGAGTGACTTGGCCATCCTCTGCCTGAGAACTTTGGTCTCTGCCTGTATTGACCTCCATTTTCCCTGGGCAGCCTGAAAGGTCTAATGCTTTTATATCGGGGTGTCATGAATGATCAATTTGAGAAATTTTAAATTCTTACTCAAAGAGAGAAATGGTTTTTCTGACAATACTAACTTTGTGGGGAATGAAAAAGAAAACAAGCCCTATTAAACACATTTCTGTGTCTCAAATCTCTGATTTTATTTAAGAATTGACTGTCTTTTCTATCTTCCTCTTACTTAACATGACAAAAGAACATGCTATGGAATTTGGTACCAAAAAAAGAGCAAAGATTTACTCTGTCTAGGTTAAGTTTCTATAGCAAGAGAAAAAATGATAGATGTCATGTTAGAAATTTTTGGGTGAAAATGCGAAGTGTTACAATGAACAGCTCCCTTTTGGTACCAAAACACAACTCAGAGCTCTTGGTTATCAGAACTCAACAAAAATTATCTTTGGAAGAATAAATAATGAGAAAAAAATGGGCTGAGGATAAGAACAGCTCCAAGGAATAGAACTAGGAAATTTGGGGGTCAGGACTCTCTCTCTGTTCCCATTTCTCTTCTCTGTTTCTTTCTACTTATTGATTTCGTATTCTCTTATTGAGAGTCTGACTTTCTCCATAAGTCAGAGAAGAAAGCTAGAGAACATAGCCACAAGCATAATTCCAGTTTAGTGACTGAAAAATCACTTTTCCTGTAGGCTAGTTCAGGAATCATCCTGTAGAGAAAGTCCGTTGGCCTTGCTTGGGTCATCTGCTTATTCCTGAACCACTCAGCATGCCCGGTCACTGTGACTGAATTCTGTGATTGGTATGGATGGTCACAAGCCCTTTTCTCTGGTCAGTGGGGAGAGAATACTGTGACCGACAACCTCTAAGATAATTATGTGGTTGGAGTTTACAAGGACAAGTTTGCTAGAGGAAATGAAATTTATTTCTAGAATAAGGAGTAAAGGTGATAGATAAATGAATCAGTAGGGAGAGAGTAAAAATAGTAGTTATCCAATAAAGATCCATTGTATTAGTTTTCTATGATGACTAGCAAATTGCCGCCAGCTTAGCAGATTAAAATATCACATTGATTATCTTGGTTTCTGTAGGTCAGAAGTCTGAATATGGTATAACTGGGCTCTCTACTGAGGGCCTAACAAGTCGGAAATCAAGGTGTCAGCCAGGCACGTCTGCTAATCTGGAGCTCAAGTACTCTTTCAAACTCACTAGTTGTTGACAGAATTCATTTCCTTGGGGTTGTAAGACTGAAGTCTGCGCTTCCTTGCTGTCTGTCAGCTAGGGGCCATTCTCATCTACTAGAGGCCTCCTGCCACATGGCCTCATCCACAGCATAGCAGTTTGTTTCTTTAAAGTCAGCAGGAGAATTTATCTCTTTGAATTTCTCTTTTAGAAAAGATTTGAAAACTCTTATAAAGGGCTTGCCTGGTTAGGTCAGGCCTACCCAAGGTAATCATCCTTTTGAATAACTCAGACTAGTTTAGGATCTTAATATGCAAAAACTCCTTACCTTTGTCACATAATGTAGCATAATCAAAGGAGTGAATCAAAATCACAAGTGGCACCCATACTCAGGGGAAGGGCAGTACAAAGGATATGCACTTTAAAAGGTAAGAATTGTGCAACTGGAAAACTGTAGTGCTGCAAGAAAAGTTATATTCCAGGCACTGCCTAAATTTCAAACAGCATAGTTTGAAACATTGATTCTCCAAAGACCACAACTCCTTGTCTGTCAAAATCACTGTTGTTCACACTTTCCTGAAAGCAGTTATGGACCCTGATGTGTGTTGTATTCCAAAAGGTGGGAATCTTAGGGTATATCTTAAAATTATGCATACCCATTTAATATACATATATTTTTTTTTAATCACTAAGACAAAAATTATAGGACCTTTTGGTTAAACACTTTAGCATATGTATTCAAAAGGTGGGGAAGAGAGCAAATAAAATAACATGGAAAAAAAGGAAACATTTATCTGATGGATAAGAGATTTTATGGATTCAGATACAGTCCTAAATATCCTAAGGGGCTACTTTAGGCCACTAACTGCATTTTTCCTTTGCCCATCTGATATCTCTAAATTGGAAGGCAACTATACATATACAAGACATTATAATTAGATATACTACAAGGAATAACAATGTATATATATTTCTATATTATGTGTTGTATAATGGAATCTAACACATTATACAGGGGAATATATAGATGAATGTCTTTAGCATAAGCTTTATTTTTGTTTGCAAATTCCTATTAATATTATGCTGTGTAAAGCTGCTTCTTATATCTGCACTTAGAAATGATACAAACGGAGACATTTCTAAGCTTCCTTCACATCACTTTGTCTTTAATTTTTCCTTACCTGTGCCTTGAAATTTCCAAAAATCTGGCTTCCAGCTGTCACTATTATCTAGTTTCATGTCTCTGAGGTGTCCTAGAGAAAATGATTTTTAAAGTCCATTAAAGCCAATTGCAGTATGTGAACCAAACTCTTGGACCCCGATCAATTACAGAGTCATCCTCACTTCTTAGGCTCTCACATTAGGGTCTGTGATTGCCTTCAGGAAAGTGTGAACAGCAGTGATTTTGGCTGACATAGGACTTGTGGTCTTTGGAGAATCAATGTTTCAAACTTGGCTGTTTGGAATTCAGGCAGTGCTTGGAATATAACTATTCTTGCAGCACTACAGTTTCCAATTAATTATTAAATATATATATATGAAGTATTTACTTTGTTCCTAAAACAGCATCAATTGCCCTCCAATTTGGAGATATCAGATGGGCAGAGGAAAAACGCAGTTAGTGGCCTAAAACTGCCCCTTAGGAAATCTAAGCTTGCATCTGGATCCACAAAATCTTTTATCAGTCAAATAAATGCTTCTTTTTTTCCCCCATGTTCTTTTCTTTGCTCTTCCCCAACTCATGAATATATATATATGCTAAAGTGATTAACTGAATGGTTTTATAATCCTTGTCTTAGTGATTTTAAAAACATATATTTTAAGAAATGCTTCAAATCAAAATACCTCCCTGAGAACTGCTTCTTAACTAAAAATAGCTCACTATAGATAATGACGATGATGATGTTAATGATAATGAAGACTTTGTTTTGAAATTTTCAAATGTTTTTGAAGCTGTCGACTGCATAGTTTGAATTTTAAGCTGTATTTTCTGATTCTAATATATTTTCTCTTACTGTGCCATAGACAATAGATTTACAGTATTTTTGTTGAGGAAGACAGAGAGACAGAGATGGGGGGGAGGAAGAGAGAGTGAGCAAGGAAGAGAGTGCTCATGAGACAGAGGAAGAGAGAGAGAAAGTTTTACCTTTACCCCTTTTCTGTAAACATACAACATATCATTTAGATTGAATGGAAAGAAAATATGTATAATTAAAAATGTACAATTTTGGTCCCCCCAAGATTGTTTTGATATCATTTGTATGCAAGGGAATTCTGTCCCTAAATCACTACATTAATAAGCTCTGTGAGCACTCAAGAACTCCAGGAAGAATTACCCATCCTCTCTCCATAATTTACCTTGCAGAACTATTGGCTCATTTGAGTTGTCACCAGGAAACGCCTCGCCTTCACTAAATATGAGACGTGCTCTAAACCATTTATATGGCGTTTTCTTTAGGTGTGTTAGGGGCTCAACACCTACCTGAGGCAGGCGGCTTCATAAGTGTACATAATCTGTGTCTCCAGAGAGCATGTGGGATGCCGAATGAGTTTGGAAACTGAGAGATCGGTCATCTGTCCCATTTCTCTACTTCCTCACTTGATGTTACAACTTGATCATCTGCTAAGAATTTAAAAAATCACATTCTCTGTTCAGCTGTTAATGCTGGGATCCATATTTAGTTTTATAAGCTTTTTCCTGTTTTTAGTTTTGTTTTGGGTCTTTGGCTCATGAATTTTATTTCTGTTTGTCTATAAGAAATGTAAGAGTGTAATGTTAATAAATGTCAGTTTAGTTCTGTAATGTCAAGAATTTAAGAATTTAAAAAAATGGATTGGTTAAAAAAAAGAATATAGCCGGGCTCGGTGGCTCAGCCTGTAATCCCGCGCCTTGGGAGGCTGAGGCGAGTGGATTGCCTGAGCCCGCGGGTTGGAGACCCGCCTGGGCAGGTGAAACCTCATCTCTACAATAAATCAAAAAAAAAAAAAAAAAAAAAAAATAGCCGGGCGTGGTACCGCACGCCTTTAATTCCGGCTACTTGGAAGGCTGAGGCGGAAGGATCGCCGGAGCCCAGCAGGTCGAGGCTGCGGTGGCCGGGAGCGGCCACTGCACTCCAGTCTGGGCGACGGAGTGAGACGCCAACTCAAAAAAAAAAAAAAGAATATATATCAGCATTTTCAATCCATTTTAAGTTAGTGTCAGAATCATAATAGA
This sequence comes from Tarsius wallacei, assembly GCA_963574415.1. Lineage (NCBI taxonomy): Eukaryota > Metazoa > Chordata > Mammalia > Primates > Tarsiidae > Tarsius > Tarsius wallacei. The sequence goes on along the minus strand of CAUYQG010281975.1, from coordinate 12,468 downwards.
AAAGACTTTTTCTCTGAAAGTACAATTTTGGAACAGAGTATACATGGAGCTTAGGTCATTGAGCTATGGCTATGAGGAAGTCATACAATTTTCAGTCATTTTCCAGTACCTAGAAATTGTCTGATTGTTCATCCAGAAGAATTTAACGTTTCTTCTATCTCCTCCACAGATTCCCTGACACAACCTCTGCAAGCATGTGGGACTTAGTTTTATTTCCTAGTCTTTGCTCATGGTGTTTCTTCATCTAGGATGCTTTGTTTTTCTCTTCCCTTTCCACTGTGGAAATCCTTCCTATTATTCAAAACCTAGTGTAAGTACCATTTCCAGTCTATCATTTCTTAAGTTTCTATTATAAGTAATTCTGTCTTCAATTATTAAATGCCTGGTATTGTTGTTCAATGTTTTATAAATACAGATATTGTCTCCATAATGGGATTATGAATTCTATGAAATTAGAGACTTTCTCTTATTTTATTTTTAAAAACTCCCATTACTTATAGTGTAAAAGTACATGCCCAATAAAATGTTTCACAATCCAAATCAATAGATTTCTTTCTTCATCTCAACAGCTGCTTAAATTTACAGAATGCTTTCTTTTTTATTCCACACAATGGCTTTACTTCTTTCTAGTGTATTACTTGAAGATATTTTCCACATGTGAAATGTGGGCAAGCATGCTGGGGAAAGATGATGCGAGTTTACTGTGAATAAAGAAAGAATCACAAGATGGAGAGCTAAAACAAGGTTTCAGGTTAATTTGAACCCTAATGGGGATTTGGAAGCTGACTAAAAGTTCTACCATCTATTTTTTTTTTTTAACCTTGTTAGTTACCAGTTATTTCTGAGAAATCAAATCAACAAAATATGAGAGAATTATGTGAGATAAAGTTCCATTGAAGATATTGTTCTCATGTTAAGTCATTTGTGATTAAAGGCTGTGAAGACTCTGGATGAAAAATCATCACGTTCACCTGCATTGGTAAAACACCATTAATCAATGAAAATTCACACTGTGCTGCAATGACTTTTGCTTTCTAGTCAAAATAATTCCTTCATTTTGAGCACTCAGAATACCTAATGAGTGATCTTGGTGACTGAGGTCCTCACAGCACTGGCAAGAGCAACATGGCATTGAAATGGGAGAGATGAAGTTGGTTAACTCCATAAAAGAGAACATCATGTGCAAAGGATTAATGAATTGTGATCTTGGACAGGTTACATTCTTCTTTGTGCCTCAGTTTACGTAGCTGTAAAATGAAGGGGGTATTATATAAGTGGTAGTCATACATTTTTAGTCATAAAACATAATTTCTTCATTTTATTTGATATCCATAACTACACAGTAAGACAATTCTCATTTCACAGATGAGACAATGATATAATTAAATTAAATACATTTGTTAACTTAAGATAACAAGCTAGTAAGTGGTGGGGTGAAGAGCCCAATTCTGAGCTTCTGCCTTCACATTCTCTTTTCTAACACCACAAACTGCTTCTCTATCTGTAATGGGAAAATACTGTGGATTACACATTATTTTTTCTCTTAAACCTCCAACAAAATTCAAATCCAAATGTCTCAGCTTATTAAGTTCAAAATAACTTAGGCTAGTATTGTCACTAATTTGTTAGTATAGGATTTGTTCTGCTTTTCTCTACACTGAAGGTAATGAAAGAAGGTTTTGTGTGTGTGTGTGTGTGTGTGTGTGTGTGTGTGTGTGTGTGTGTAGACAACACAAGCAAATAGATAATATCAAAGTCCCTGAAGGGTGAGAATTTAGAATTTCTTGTTATTTATATTTGTTTCACTTTTTAGGTCAAGTCAGTGCAAATGCATATCTGAAAACAAGACTTACTGGTTGTGACATTATCACGTATGATTTGATAATAAAACAAAGCAAGAGCTGATGTTTTCTATTAGTCACCAGCCCTGCCACACAGCTGCAGATATGGATGAATCTGGGCATTGGCACTGTACTGGCTACAAGAATGCATTATTAGCAGTGCCCAAGAACTTCAAAGAGTATGTCAAGCTATCTATCAATGGTTCAGATCTTAAGGTATTAGTCATTTACTACATATTTTAATGGAAATGATTGCAAACAAATACACTTAAAAATCTCCATAGATAAGGAAACAATTTTGTGAAATGTGGCTTGCTTTAGCAGAGGAGTTTCTTGACACATAACATACATACATCGTAACAATGCATGTCAATGTCAGAAAACCACCCTGCCTTAAATAGCAATCTTACAGCTTGTGTCACAGGAAGTTTTGAAAATTCCTGGCACATACGTTACACACCTCTTGACAAAAATGTTTTCCAAATGTGCTCATTAGAATTCGATCTTCTGTGAAAATCATACATATTATTGTTACTTATGCATGTTTCCTTTTACTATCTTTTATTATTTTTAATACTATCTGTACTATATTCATAATGAATACAGAAAAGTACGCTAAAGATTCAGTAATTATCATAACGAGGTTACTTGCCTAACCACTAGTCAGGTCAAGAAAAATAACACTGCCAGGGGGACAAAAGTCTCCTTTATGTCCCCTCAGATCATGACCCTCTCTCCCTTCTTTTCAATAATAACTACTATCCTGAATTCCTTTTTTTTTTTCCTGTCCTGAATTCTAATACAGCAGCTTAGTTTTGCCTGTTTTTGGAGTCCCACAGCAGGCATTACTACATTATTTTATGTCTAGCTCTTTTGTTCAATTTTGTTTGTCATATTCATCTTGTTGCTAAATATGGCTGTACTTCATTTATTTTATTTCTGTTAACAGCATTATATTACATATGGACACATCATAATTTGGGTATCCAGTGTAATATTGATTACTATGGAGGATATTTAGACCTTGGGGCTGTTACAAAAAATGCTATTGAACAGAATGGGATACATCATTCCATCTGAGATGATGATATTGTGAGATGAGAAATAAATGAGGTGGCCTAACAATGACTACAGATTACTACCTTCAGAGAGTTTATAGGTCCCAGTACAGGAAGGGGGATCCCAGATAGACCCTGAGTTTGCAAGGGAGAGGATGGAGAGGAGTCAGCTGCATAGAGAGATAATTTTGTGAATTTCTAGAGTTCGCCTTGAATGTTCAGGGAAATACTTATCAGCATGTGCATGTGAGAAAACTATCTGAGAAAGGAGAAAGCACTACCTGAGACTATTATAGTAAACAATACCTCGCACTCACACAGCTCCCGATCGCTTCAGTCCAACTGGGAAATCTAATTATTCACAGGGCATTGGGTGAAGTACTTAACAAGGTCTTGCCTCAATAGTGGGGTAAAGTTAGCCCTAGACTAAACGTGGCTCTCGTCTTGTGTCATGAATCTTAAAAGCAAGGGCAGCCATATAATTTGAGGGACAGTGCAGAATAGAAATGCCCATCTTTTATTCAAAATTATTAAGACTTGCAAATTGACAAGAATAGAGCATTAAACCAAGCCTAGGGTCTCTCAAAACTTTGGGTCCTATGTGACTGGCACATACGTTTTCTCTACACTGAGCAATTGTTTCCAAGTAACTTAACTTTGTCTCTCAAGTCTATTGTCTGTTTTTTTCCCCCTGCTTTCATATTGTTTTGATTCTTCATATGCATGATTATTTTTGAGTGCCTGGTGGATATTTTATGTGAATAAGGGGAAGTGCACCTTTTATTAGCTCTCTTTTATTATTATTAGGGAAATAATTGGAAGCCTACCATGATATCTTCCTCCAGAAGGGAGGAATTTATTTATATTTATATTTATATTCATATTCATATTCATATATTTTTTTCCTCTGACAATCTTTTTGGGGCAGTAGAAAGCTATAATTTTCTTAATTTTTTTGCAGATTGAGTTAATTAAAAGTTGGGTTTTGTTACAGTAGGTAAATTATCTGCTTCCTGTTCAACCTTTTCTCTAATGTGTGGTCTCATGGTTCCAACTTAAAGCTTGCAGTTTTCAAGAGATCTCAACTCTGACAGTCCCTGGAATCCAATTTTTTAATTTTTATTTTTGTCCCCTTGGTCCTATTGGAAGTTATGATTGTCTTGTTAGAGTTTAAGCTACCTCTTTCTGAATTAATAATTGCCCCCAGAGAAAACTTAGCCCCTCACAACTCTCCAAGGATAATTCTAAAAATCACTTTAATTAGATTGGTAATAGCTTTATTTTTAGGAAAAAAAGACAAAATAAATTTTGTAGTTTTTACTGTTTAGATGATACAGAGCCCCACTAATGTCTGTCCATATTGTCACATTCCCTAGAGAAGGGCATGGCAAGGGCACAAGTGCTCCTGTACATTCCTGAACAATATACCTGAGAACTAATAAAAGGTGTGCTTCCCCTTATCTCCTATGCACTCCCAGTAAGTAGCTTCAGGGAAGCCTTGATTTCTCTATAGTCTATGCTAGATCAAATGAAAGATTCAAACCTCCTTTTACTCCCTTTTTCTTAGTGGTTATAAGTTTGAATAACATAGTATCAATGTAATTGTAAGCCTTGTGATTTATATAACTTTTGTATCAACATAATCATAAGTTTTGTGATTTGTATAACTTTTGCATAATGCCGTAGGCCCTTTACTCCACAGCAATCTTGATTAATGCTTCTGCCGGTCCTATTGATAAAAGCTATGAGATACCTGGCACCAGGAAGTCTGGACCAAAAATGTCGCTATCAATAAATGCGGCTGAAACTCAAGTTCTATACAATGATCTGCTGGTCACACGGCTAATGCATAGGTGCTAACAACTCTGGACTTATAAAAGTGAACCATAAAAGCCTGGAGGGTGAGTAGAGCCATTTTAGAAAAACCTCGAGTCTGGCTCTGCTCCCTGGATTCGAACTCAGTAATAAACTTCTTCCTACCAGTTCCCTGTCCCTTTGATTTATTGGTAGCAAGGGCAGCAGCTGAGTGTTATTGGGACCATAACATAGATGCTTTTACAAATGTTTTTAATATTTTTAACAACCCTATCAGCTAGTTAGTAGTGACCTCATTTTAGAGAGCTGGAATTTTTCACAGTTAGATTAAATAAAGTACTCAGTATCACATAATTAGTAAGTAGCAGAGTCAGTCTAACTTTGGTCTTGCCAACTTTAAAGACTATCTTCTTTAATCAAAGCTATATGCTCTCATTTAATATAATGTGGAGTACAGATTTAAGTTATAGTGTTATAGATACTCTAAATCTACACTTTAAAACTATATTTAAATGTGTACAATAACTAAGAATGTCAATTGTGAAAGGATTCTGTTTTGGTCAGCTTCAGGCTGCTATAATAGAATAAATACCATTCACCGGGTGGTTTAAACAACAGACATTTGTTACTCATAGTTCTAGAGGCTGGGAAATTCAAGTTCAAAGTAGGGGCAGACCCAGTGTTTAGTTTTTAACTAAACAGTGTTTAACCTTTTTCTGGTTTGCAGATGGCCATCTTCTTGTATTCTCACATGGCAGAGAACAGAGAGAGCTAGCTCTCTGGCCTCTTTTTATAAGGGCTCTAACTCCATTCATGGAGACTCTACCCCATGACCTAGTTACCTCCTCAAAACACCACCTTCAAATATCATCACATTGTTGATTAGATTTCAACATATAAATTTTAGGAGGACACAAACATTTAGTCAATAGCAGGGTCTTCTATGATTACCCTTTGTTTAAGCACTGATTTTAAAACTTATTTCAGTAGATTGGTTGGATAATTGAGATTCCTACTCTTGTATGGTGGTAGATTAAAGACTCAGTGGAAGAATCTTTTATAAACATTGTCCTGGTGATATATTGCAAATTTGGGAGTAGCTATTTGTCTTAACCAGCTAGACAATTCCATAAACTGGGAGGCTTAAACAACAGACATTTATTTCTTATAGTTCTGGAAGCATGGGAAATATGAGATTAGGCTAAGAGTATGGCTGTGTTGTGATGACAGTCCTCTTCCTGGCTTGTGGATAGCTGCCTTCTTGTTGTATCCTCACATGGTGGAGAGAAAGAGAAGGATGTTATAGTCTGACTGGGTTTTTATGCCCTCTGCCCAGAAAATCCAAAACTGATTCAGCCATTACAATGGAGAAGAGGTTTAATATAACAAAGCAGTTGAGCAAGGAGGTAGGGAGAAGTTACTCAAATGCACTTCCTTGAAAATTCAGAGGATAAGGTTTTTAAAGGGAACTCGACAGGCAGAGGGATAGAGACTGTTGACTTGTTGATAATACTATGGAGAGTAGTGTTGAGACTGTCTTCCTGGCAGTCACAGGACTAGTAGAGACTTCCTGATGTTCTGGGCCTGGGTAGGAGTTCGGGTTCACCAGGGTACAAATACCATTCTTAGATTTTACAGTAGACACTATCTATAAGGTTCCATGACCATCAAGCACTACTCCCCACCCCCTTGCCTCCCCCAACACTCCCCTAGCCCTGAGCCATTATGAAGGTAGTCTGTATGGAATGTGTGGAGGAAGTTGGGGTCCCTAGAGATTAAAGTTGCTTTTGTCCTTTAATCACCACCACATTTGTCCTCAAGTAGTGTTAGGGTTCATTGTTTAAGAAAGAATATGTTGCTCAGCTTTGCTCCCCACCAAGGGTCAGGACATGAAGGTACTTTCATATGGGCAGTTTCAGAAAGAGAGAGAGACAGACAGACAGAGACAAAGAGAGAAAGAGAGAGACAGAGAGAGAGAGAGAGAGGCAGAGAGACACAGAGAAAGAGGAGGGGACAGGAAGGGAGGAAAGCCAAGAGAAGAAAGTTCTTTAGTGACTCTTTATAAAGGCACTAAGCCCATTCATGAGGGCTCCACATTTAAACCTAAACATTTTTCAAATACCATCCCGTGGAAAACTAGGACTTCAACATATGAATATGGAGGGGTGGGGTAAGGCACAATTCAGTCCATGGCACTCATTATACAGTCAAATGGTTGTGTGCACATGTGCATGTATGTCTGGAGATCAGAAAATGGGGTACCTTGGAAGCATTAGAGTCCATCTTTTAGCACTTATCTCCTGATTTGGGTTCATCTGCTAGAGAGAAATAGTATTAACCTGGAGAGACATTACACCTCTATACTGTGTTTGAAGAGTGCTGATGACCTGACTAAATCCCCTAGAGCTATGGTTTTATCATAAACTGTGACACGAAATCCAATATGATCTTTTCATAAACATTTGGCTGTGCAATATTTATTACTTGTAAATGTGAACATGTATAGCTGAGTTGTTTCCCTTTTACTTTAAAGCCTGTATTAGCTTGTTATCACATCCAAGAAAATACAAATCCAATTTTAAAAGCAGTGAAGGTGTTTTGGTTTACAAATGGAGTTATGCCATCCATCACAAAGAAAACATCCCTAAAACTTCCCCTAGAGGATCTCCTTCTCTCCAAATCTCACTCTGTGTGACAGCTATCTAAAGCTCTGTTTCTCTTATCTCTTGCTCCCAGTACCCCCTCCAGCTGCTCGGTCTTTGGTATGGAAAGCTGAGGTCACAGCTTGATGACCTGCAATCTGAATATAGCCCGAGGGCATCTGGAATTTGGCCTTCACAGTGTGTTGAAAAATTTGAATTGCTTGCTAATCTTTGAACGTCAGGATATTTCATGTTAAAATCCAGATATCTCCGCATTCCTTGACAAACCAAAAGATCTGGTGACGCTAGACTTTCTTCCCACAGGGCACTTTTTATTCCCTGGTTCAAAGCAGTTCTCAGCCCCCATTAAGCCCCTTCCAAAACTTCCAGGCTGCATTTTGCTTTCTCTACCTGAATCCACATCTGTCTCCTCAATCAAGCATAAATGTTATACTCATAGGTCGGTCACCAATTAAGAGAGGAGAAAGGAAGAAGCCTGCTAGGCAGTCAGCTAGGGCGGGTATCTGGTAGAACTCCATTTTACCTGGAGAAACAGCTGCAAGCTGCAGGCTTGGACAAAAGCCTGCACTCATTCCCTTTTCACTTGCTTTCTTTTTCATGCACCTTTTCCTAATTGGCCTTTATTCAATCCTCGACCCACTGGTCCTTTACACTACTATGCCACCTTTTCAGTCCTTACTAATGACCAATTAGGTTAGTGTATTTTCAGTCCCTACTACCAACCAATCAGCATGCTCCCAGTACTATGTAAACCCCCAACTTGGCCTCAATGTTCTCTTTTTGGCCCTGGCAACCCTCTTGGAGCAGAGCCTGGCAACCCCCTTGGGGGCTCGGCAACCCTCTTGGTTGCTCGGCAAACTACTTGGGCCCCCCTCCCCAGCTTGCTGTGAGAGCTGCTAACACTTTTTTCCCGAATAATCTTCGACTTGCTTGCTCTTTCAGTGTCCTGGATCCTTAATCTTCTTGGTTGTGAAACAAGAACCAGGGATTCATCTGGGATTCATTCAGATAAGAGAGCTGTGTGTAACCTTTCCTGACCTAGAAGAGAATTGTCCAAGCAAGAGTTGAGAGCTATTAATACTTTAGAGGCTGTTGGGCAACCCCAACAGTTCCAGGGTGTTCGGGACTCCTGAGTTCCAGGGTGCCATAACATCTTAGGTCACCACGTGGGTCTCAGGGCGCCATTGTGTCCTTGGACCCCACGTAAGTCTCAGGCTGGCAGTGTAGCCCCTGTGCGACTGCAACATCTGTATTCCTTAAAAGACTGGAAGTGGGGGTATCTGAATGGGTGCATCCAGATACGCATAATTTAAATGCTTATATCACGTGAGAATCAACAAAAAAGCAAGCAGAAGTGTCTACATGATGGCGGAGGTGTTAGGTGTCAGGTCTCTGCTTTCTGATTCTATGTATTTGCATCTATTAGTACTCTCTAGACTATCTCCTTGAGAAAGGGGCAGGATTTACAATAAGCTGTTTACTATCTAATTCTGTCAAACATCCTCCCTCACAATGTGAAATTCTTCCTCATTCTAGTTTTATTTTTCATGCCCTTACATGTAGGGTAGCATCAAGACCTCCGTTCTCCCAAAGGTCTCTATAAGTGAGAATTTTCATGTTTTCTCACCACACATAATCTGATTTGCTCTCACCAAGTTCAGCATATAATTTTTTCTCCACATGCTAGCTTTGGAGGCATCTTGCCAGAGTGAGTAATTGAGTGGCGATGATTCCTTAAACCGTGAGGTTAAACTAAAACCGAACAATTGATGGCAAAGAGAGAAAGAAGTTATAGCTGCCTACCTAGGCCTCCATAAGAGAAGTAGGGGAAATATGGATGTTACAGATTAGCGAAAAGGAAATAAAGGATCTGGGATAGTTAGATAACATAATACAAAATATGTATGCAAATAATTGATGGCATTTGAGTTTCAGAGGTAAATAGCAAAATAAAAAATGTTTAAGGTTCAGAATCTTGTGAATGTTTATTTATCAAGTTGCTAGAAGTTAATGGCTTCTAGATGCAGGCTCAGTTTTATTTTACAGAATTTGATCTAGGCAACTATCTTATTACATTCACAATTCCCCACATTGCCCAATTTTAAGGTATTTACAAATGTAAAATCATTGCTTTAGGATAGGTATTTAGATTTTGCAATTTAAATTTATATCAGATTTATTATAATTTAACCAAGTGCTGCTCCCTGAACCATTATGATCTTGCTACATGATCCAGGACAAGAATTTTTTCTACATTGTAGTACAATTTAATTTTTTTTACATTGTAGTAAAATATACATAACAAAATTTGCAATCTTAGATTTTTTTAAAAATGTACAATTCACTAGTGTTAAGTACATTCACAATATTGTACAACCAATCAGTAGAATTTTTTTTTTTTGAGTCAGAGTCTCAGTCCGTCACCCAGGCTGGAGTGCAGTGGCGTGCTCATGGCCACCCCAGCATTGACCTGCTGGGCTCAGGCAAGCCTTCTGCCTCAGTTTTCCAAGTAGTTGGAAATATAGGCGCACGCTACCATGCCGGGCATTTAACCTTCATCAAAGATGTAACATCTTTAATCTTTATTATTTTAAATATTAATAAGCCTTTAAATGTAATAAACATCATGCCCTTCATAAAAGGGTTGATGAATTCTTTGATATCTGCCTCATGATTTAACGTGCTTTTTGGGATTTGAAGAATTTTTTTTTTATTTTCTAAAAGAAAAACTTGAGAAAAATTAAATTTATTAGAGTTTATTTGAGCAAGGGTCCACTCACGCATCAGGCAGTTTCAGAACCAAAAAAAATTTAGAGAGCTCTGCTTTAGCGATGTAAGCAGTAGGTTTTTATAAGCTTATTAGGCTAGACAGAAAGGTAGACAGAAATGAGTGGGTTAAAGAGGGGACTAGAGGGTGTCACCCATGAAGGAAAGAACACTCTAGGGACATCCAACAATCATTCACATCCAACAATCATTCAACTCTCAACTTGTGGCCAACAATATCCTGGGAAGGGGGAAACCAAAACAGGGTATTCCATGGGGCTGTGCAGGTACCCTAAATACCAATTTGTCCTCTATATCAGCAGTCCCCGACCTTTTTGACATCAGGGACTGATTTTGTGGAAGATAATTTTTTCATGGACAGGGGATGGAGAGGGGTGGGGGTGGGGATGGCTTTGGGATGATTCAAGCACATCATATATGTATTGTGCACTTTATTTCTATTATTATTACATTGAAATATATAATAAAATAATTATAAAATTCACCATAATGTAGAATAAGTAGAAACCCTGAACTTGTTTTCCTGCAACTAGATGGTCCCTTCTGGGGGTGATGGGAGACAGTGACACCTGAAGTGTGTGGTTTATGACCAGTCAACTCCATCATCTCATTTTGGTGGCTATCACTGCAAAAAATCCTGCTGTACAAAGATAGGATATTGGAAATGGAATCAGGCTTTTCATTGCTGATCTGATAGAAGGCGGAGCTCAGATGGTAATGCAAGAGAGGAGGAGCAGCTGGAAATACAGATGAAACTTCACTTGCTCCCCACCTTCCTGCTCTGTAGCCTGGTTCCTAACAGGTCACTGACTGGTACCAATCCATGGCCCCAACCCCTGTTTACATCACCTTCCTGGGGTGGCAGTAATGAGCAACACAGCCATTAGGTAGGATTTGTATTGATCACTGGGCCCAAAGCATGCTATATAATGTCCCTGACCCTGGCAGAGGTTATGCAAAACCAGGGAGAAGACTTTGCAGGAGATGCAAAACAAACAAACAAACAAACGCTCTTAGGGTTGTTAACAACCAGGCCATTCTGCTCCATCATCTTTTGGAGTGTACTCTCTCTTGCCTAAATAAAGCTTTTTCTTGCTCTGCTATTCTGTCTCCGTTGAATTCTTTCCTCCAAAAAGACAAGAACTGGGGATGTGCTGTTGAATTCCCAGGTCAATAACAGGCTGATTGCAAAAGCAAAACAAATAAATTACTTGATTGGCTACAGGGAGACATTTGCCTTATTTGGATAGGAACTGGTGAAAAGACTCTAGCTAGAGATTAGCCAGAGGTTTCTAATTGGTTAAGACTGTAGCTTGGTTATTGAGCTTCAGTTTGCTTACATAAGAATCCAAAGTGGTCGAACAGTCTCAAACCTAATGTCTTCTCAATTAAATTTTGTTAATAGTATGTATGAACAGAATATTAGTGAAATATCTTTTTAGCATGATTGATCCAAAATATAGAAAGGAATAAAGGAACCAATCACTGGATACTTTATTTATTTTTCAGTTTTTAAAAATTTATTTTAAAGACGTGTGGTATAATTCAGGATTAGTTATACAAGTGGTAATTGTACAAGTAAAGTTTGGGCCTCCTTTTATTTCCACTTTGCCTGGTTTGAGATTAGGTCCCTTATTAAGGTTATATGCTCTTCCCTGCCGACCACTCCTCCTCCTGCACAGCCCCCCAGCTGCTGCCATTTCCTTTCTTATAGTATTATGGTAAATGTTCAGGGTCTGCTTATAAGTGAGAACATGTGGTACTCAGTTCTTTGTTTCTGTAATAGATCACTGAGTATGATAGACTGTAAATTCATTCAAGTTGCTGCAAAGTTCATATGTTTGTCCTTCTTTATGGCTGCATAATATTCCATTGTGTATATGTACCACATTTTTTTATCCAGTCCAGTTTCGATGGGCAGCACGACTGGTTCCATGTTTTTGCTATTGTGAACAGTGCTGCAATAAACATGGGTGTGCAGGTATATTTTTTGTAGAGTGATTTAAGTTACTCTGGGTTGTATGGAAGATCAATATCTAGTTCTAGAATCACCATAATGTTTTCCATAGAGGTTGAATTAGTTTACATTCCCACCAACAGTGTAGAAGCTCCCTTTTCTCTGCATCCTTGCTAGCATCTGTTGTTGTTTGTTTTATTAACGATGGCCATTCTTACTGGAGTTAGGTGGTAATTCAATTTCGTTTTGATTTGCATTTCTTTGATGATTAGTGAGGCTGAGCATTTTTTCATGTGTCTGTTGGCTACTCTATGTCTTCTTTTGGGAAGTGTTATTCATGTCTTTTG
>CAUYQG010281965.1:0-10204 GCA_963574415.1 Tarsius wallacei | reverse complement strand
CCCCCCCCCCCCCCCCCCCCACCCCGCCCGCCCCGGCGCGCGCGCGGAGAGACAGAGACACAGAGTGGGCACAGGGAGGGAGACGGGAGCATGGGAGAGATGAGGACGCGGAAGGGACAGAGATCGAGTTGGAAACAGTAGTGGAGACTGAGGGGGGAGACAGACCACGGAGGTCAAGATGGGGGGAGCGAGGCAGGGAAGACAAAGCTACAGAAATGGGGGAGAAAGAGATGTGGAGGGAGAGGTGAAGGCACAGCCAGAGGAGACAGACAGATGGAGCCACAGAGATGCAGGAGGAGACAGAGATACAGAGAGGGAGCTGGAGACAGAGATGAGGCCCAGATGCAAATGAAGCGGGAGGCAGGGCAGACTCAGATGGAGCTGCCTGCAAGGGAGAGGGGAGCCCGTGGAGGGAGGCGTCAGCAGATGCTGAGGAGGCTGCGCAGCCAGAGGCTCATGGCCTCCCTGCCGTGCCCTGAATGAGGCGATTGTGTCCGTTGATCCTGGTATCCATCGCACTGGGGGGCGCTGAGGAGGGTGTGGCAGGTGCGTCCCTGGAGGAGGAGCCCAACCCTCCTTCCAGGCCCTGGCTGCCACCCTCGCCAGGCTCTGTGCTCGCCCGCTGTCCTCGCCTCACCCCCGCCCCACCCATCATCCCCCTCACTGGAGAAGCACATTGTGTCATACCCCACCCCACTCGAGGCTGGCCCCAGGCTGTCCGCTCTCTCCTGCTCCCCCCACCCTTAACCACCAGCTGGTGGAGAACTGGCAGGATTGCTTTGCCCAGAGGGGCTGGTGAGGAGAACAAGGACTCAGGACCCCAAGGAGGAAGCAAGGAGGGAACAAGAAATGTCTGGCGGTGTGTGAGCCATGTGTGTGCCCCAGCCGCTAGGGGGCAGTACACGCAGCCCAGCACGTGTGTGACCATGGATCCATCTATCTCCATCTATCCATCGGTTCCACATACGTTTCCTGTGCATAAGAGTTGGGTCTAAGCAGTGACATGCTGATAAACGTTTAACAAACAACCCTTAAGAAATGCCCTGATTTGTAGCATCTGCCAATTTCCATAGTGTAAATGCTCCCAACATAGCCAATTTCAAGCTACCAACATGAAGTCACTGAATATGGAGTTGGGAAGAGATGTGGACAGTTGGCTTTCCTGAGCCGGTGCAAAACAGCTCCAGCTCACCACTGGGCCCAAGGCACTGTCCTTCCTCTCAGAGAGGTCACCAACAAGTAAACCGTCACATTTACTTGATGTAGAATGTGCTTAGAGAGAGATGCAGGGAGGAAGAGCCATGATCCCAGATTGGGGAAGAGATTCAGGGAGGGCACCGTGTAGGAGGTGACCTCCTAGCTGAGTCTGAAGTAAGAGTAGAAAGTAGCCAGTTCAGGTGGAGGGTAGAGCACAGAATGGGGGCTGATGCAGTGGTCCAGGCGGTTCATACAACTTTGTCCCTGGAGATGGAGAGGAAAAGGCCAAGAAGAGCTGGCAGGGCGCTGAATCTACAGGACTCGACACCAGTTGGCCATCTGTGGGAGAGGAGGCAGCAAGGATGGCTCCCAGGATTTTGCCTGGGGTGGGAGCACTGTGGCTTGAGCAGATTTGTGCTGGGGGACACGTTGCATACAAGGTGCCTGTGAACCATCTTGGTTCCATGTCTAGCAGGTTGTCAGAGCTCAGAAAAGAGGTTGGCCTCTTTTCTCTGTCCTGCCTATGTCTGCGCCGGGGTTGGACCTCTCCAGGAGGATGGGAAGGTACAGGATGGGGTCTTGGGGATACGAGAGCTTCCTGATCCATCCCTTCTGGCTCTGGGTCATGGGGTGGGGGTGGGGCAGGTGCTAGCCTCCTATTTTAGAAGAGGAACAACAACCAGTGAGGAGAGGGGGATATGTGCAGCCCACTGGTCTCCTGGGCTGCAGAGGAGGAGGAGGAGGACAGTTCCAGGGTAGACGGCCTTGCAAGCCAGGAGAGGACAGGGCAGGTGACGATTCTGCTCGTTGCTCACACTCTGGGCCCATCCTGTCACTCCAGATACGTGTCCAGAAAGGGTTTCTATTTATAAGGGAGTGAGGTTGGCTTTTCGAGGCAAGAAAAGGCGGGGGGTCTAGATGTGGAAGGTCTGAACTTTTGAAGGGAGTCCCAGACTCCTTTTCGATTCTGCTGAAGGCCAAGGACCCTCTCCCCAGAAAATGCACACATGCATAGACACCCAGCATGTGACCTTGGAGGGCACAGGCTTATGGACACCTCCCACCCCAGCTGGTTGCCTAGACTCCAGGTAGAGGAGCCCCAGCTGAGGATCTGGGGCTGGGGTCCAAGCAGGGATTTGGGGGATGATCAGCTGACCTGGCCCCAGACCTTCCAAGGGTCTCAGTGTGGGAGGGAGAGGAACATTGGTTTGGGGATGTCTGCTAAGGGGTAAGCTCGTTTTTTCAGGCATCCCCTGGCTCCAGCCTCCCCCAATCCCACAAACACAGGAGCACGTCTTGTGCACACTAGACTAGAATACTGGAATGTCAGGGGGCTGGGGGCAGAGCCAGAGGCACCCAAGAAACGTAGGTTCCAGTGGAAAAGTTGTTCTATTTCGTGGACAGTTATGCCCAATGCCATGAGAGAGGCTTCAGGGGACAGATGCTCACAGCAGGTGAAGGATTTGGAAAAGCTTCATGAAGGTGGTGGTTCTTGGGAGGCGCCTTGAAAGATGAGTGAAATTTACAGTGGGGGAGTAGGAACAGAGGGGTCTGGGTGGAGGGATTAGGCAAAATGCACAGGGTGGCCCAGGACTCTCTGAAGGACAGTCATGTTTTCTTCCCTTGCCCTGCCCGATGTGTTTGGGGAGTGATATTGAGTCCAGCTGGGCTGAAGGCAGCCAGAGCTTCCAGTAGGTGCAGACTGGGTGGGGGAGGGGCCTGGAGGCTATTTCTGTTGTTAGATCAGAGGCAGTTAGGGCCCCAGGTAAGGCCACAGCTGTGAGAATGAGGGAGGGGGCAGGACAGGGATTCCATTGGCAGGTTCTCTGGGCCCAGGCATCTTAGCGTCTGAAGGCATGAAGGGTAGGCAGAAATCCGAGCTCACCCCTGGGTTCCAAGACAGAATCCTGGAGGACGATGGAGCCGGGAAGAAGCAGGTTTGGGAGAGGAGACGAGAGGGCTTGTTCTGGATGTGCTGAGTCTGAAGTGGCCGTGGGCCGCCGTGCTGTTCCCGGAGGGCTATCAGGCAGGCATCAGCTCTCTGGAAGAGGAGCCAAAGGCTTGGAGAGGGATTGTTTAGTGTCGTCTACACCCCATGACAGCTGGAGAGGTGGGAGTGGGGGTGCTGGTGGAGGGTGTAATCGGGAGTTAGTGTAGATTGTGCTCTCAGGAATGTTGGCCTGAGGGGAGAAAGGCAGCGGACAGGAGGGTCAGGAGGTGACTGGATCAGGGAAGCCAGGGAGGCTGTCGCGAGGCTGGAAAGGCTGGCACAGGCTCAGATGCTGCAGAGGCGTCCCTAAGAGGAGGACTAGAAAGACAGTCCCTGGAGGGAGCTGGAGGAGGGGGCCCAGGGCTCAGAGGTCAGGGTCACGCAGCTGCTGTCTGCTTTTAGGCAGAGAGAAAGGAGATTGGAGAAGTGATGGATAAGAAGGAATTGATAGGTCAGGGCCCAGGGGAACCTGGGGGTGGGGGAGCATCCCCCAGTGCAGGAGAGGAAGGGAGCCGGCTGGGATGCAGGGCTCAGAGCTGTTTGGAGGAAGGACAGAGCCCCCTTCCCCCTCCCCCATGAGACCTGAGACCCGGTGGGGTGTGGGACTGCAGAGTGGGGAGGGTTTGAGGCAGCTTCTGCGGGAGAGAGATGGAGAGGAACAGAGGACTTGAAGAAAGGCACAGCCTCGGGGCCACCCGCAGGGAACCGCCTGCCCAGCCAGCACAGGGTCATGGCTCTCTCTAGCAATGCTCAGCAATTCCAGAGCCGCAGCAGAGAGGAGGAGGCGTGGGGACCTACCTGGGCTGGGTCGGGGCAGGAGCCCTCGGAAGTCTGCGTCGTGAGAACAGCCTTTCCGTGGTCCACGGGCTAGAGGGCGTCTGGGTGGGTGAGGGGCAGGGCCTGCAGCTCCAGATTCTGATTTATTTGTTTATTTTTAAGAGATGGGGTTTCGCTCTGTCGCCCAGGCTGGAGTGCAATGGTGCAATCACTGCTCTCTGCAGCCTCGACCTCCTGGGCTCGGGTGATCCTCCCACCTGAGCCTCCTAAGAAGCTGGGATTACTGGTGCGTGTCTCCACGCCCAGTTATAGCTCCAGAATTTTAAGTAGTTGGAGCCTTGGGTCAGCTGTCTTGAAGACGAGTGAGCACTGCATGCCCTGTGCTTAGTTAGCGTGTATGTTTACTTGTGGGGGCCTCGGGAAGCGGAGGAAGACTGTGGGGAGGGGCTCAAGCCATTCCTTGGCATTGCCCCTGGTTAGGAGGCGGTGAGGACACAGTGACACCTAAGAGTGGCTCAGTGGACAGGAGGATGCTAGAGGGAGTTGTGCTGGGAGAGCCAGAGTCCAAGCTGGAGAGCTTCTAGAAGGCCAGGGAAGAACAAGGCCGTAATCTACGTGATGAGGCCTGTGGGATTTCCAGGGAACCTCCTGCCACCTGGGTGTCCCCTGACTTCCCATGCCACCTTGAAGACTCATCTCTCACTGATCCAGTGACCCTCCCTCCCTCACTTAGCCTGCCTGGACCCCTTTTCCTGGTGGGTGGGAGCCGCGGGCAGGGCCATACAAAGCAGAGGCGAGGAGAGCAGAGGAGTCTGAGTTGAGGAGCAGAGATTTCAGGGTCAGTGGAGCAGGTGGGAGTTGAGGATACCGGGTGGGACTCAGGCAGGGGTGACTTGTACAAGCCTCCGCTCAGCTCTGGCCCAGATCATCCACCCCCTCACGCCTTCCCTGCAAAAGGCACATCACCGTCTGCCAGAGCCGCCTCTCAGGCCTCCTGCCTGGACCGCTGCAGTATCCTAATTGGTCTCTGTCTCCCCCTCCAAGCCTTCCGCACGCTGCCACCACTGCAGCCAGATTAATCTTCTTAATACACCGCTTTGCACATCTCCCTCCCCCGCCAGAGCCTCAATGGCAGCATCGTGGGCAGAGGCAGGTCGGGCCTGAGTCAGGGAGCGGATCACGGGCACTCTGCCTGGTCCTGCCTACCTTTCAGTCTCACTCTCCACCAGCCCCTTCTGCCCTCTGATCCGGGCAGACCTGTCAGCTCTTGGTCTCCAGTATGCGCTGCATGACCCGACCCCCATGCCTTTGCTCAAGTGGCCCAAACTGGGAATATCCTCCATGGGCGTCCTCCTCCTGAGTTCTCCAACCCACTGACCCACTGACCTCAGCTGGGCTTGAGCTCCCAGGGCTCCTGGTTTTTGCCCCCCGGGCAGTGTTTAACTACAGCCTTGGAGACAGTCTGTCTTGCAGCGACATGTGAGGACCCCCGGTACCAACGGGGTCACCTGAGTTTGGCCTAGGCTGGAGGTTTTTGCAGGCTTTAACCCCTTTGTTTTACAAAGCAGCCTCACCAGAAGGTCCTGGGGATCTGAGACATTAAGGGACGTGTCCAAGTTCACATAGGAAGGAAGTCTCAGAATTGGCGGCCCTCCTGTGTTCGGGTTCAATCCCACGTCTTTAACACCAGTATTCTGCACACAGGGGTGCTTGTAGGGTTGGTCGATGGAAATGTGGTGGGTGTGGGGTGAGTCCTAGTGCTGAGATGTATTGAGCAGCTTACCTGGGGCCACCGCTGCCACAAGGTGACAGCCTGAGGACAGGGGAGGTGGTGGGAGTGGGAGATGGGAGATTTAGTTAGCATCAGCACAGACAAGATTCCTGGGGCCTCTGGGTGGAAGAAGCTCAGGCTGCCTGGCCTCAATTCACAGAAGTCACACCGGGCCTTGACATCTGTGAGCGGCAGGAAGGATATAGGCTAGACCCGGGAAATGACTTCAACAGCTGGGGACGGTAGTGAGGGGAGGCCGGTACCTGCCTGATGGGTACGGGCATCATGGCAGTGATTTAAAAGAAGGCATAGCAGACATGGCTCTGCACCTGTCCAAGAGAGCCGTGTGACCTCCATCTTGCTGCCATGCCTCTGGGACCCTCAGTTTCCCAGGCCATCTGGGAGGCTCACAACCCTCCCTTGTTTGGCTGTGAGCGGGAGGAAATGAAACCCTGGGAGGAGAGACCTCAGCCCATCGGGGTCCGTGGTGGGTACTAATAGCCGTTGGCTCCGCCCCTGCCCCTTTGCAGCCATTACTTCTGCTGTGGTCCCTGGGGCAGCCTTGTTGCTAAGATTGTCTCTCTGTCCTCGTCCTGCATTTGCAGACCGTTCCCAGCCTCCAATTTAGTAACTTGGACAGACCTGGCTCTCTGGGGGAGGAGGACTGTTTTTCCATGGCTCACTGGGAGGGGATACCTGGGCCCTGGAAAGGAAGAGGCCTTGCCCCTAAGCTTGTGCAGGGAGACTAGAGGGAAGCAGGGCCGAGGGAGTGCGCCAGGCCCCCCTTCCACCTGGAGCCACTTGGTCAGGCAGGATGGGGGCTCTGTCTCAGCTGCCACCTTCTGGACGAGGACCAGCGAGGCAGGCCTCATGGGGAGCCATGCACCATACTCCTCAGCGAGTCTCTTGCTGGTGTACGGGAGAGCAAGTTGTGCATGTCCACATCCCTACAGACAGCTGGAAGCCCCGTGGCCACCATCAGGAAGCCACAAGAACAGCTTCTCTCCAGACACCCAATAGTGGTTGTACTTTTAGGATTCTCTGAGTGAATACATGCTACCCAAAGCTACTATGTTTTCAGCTACTTTTAAAGGAATGTTTATTCGTTTTTATTTTTGGCAGCTTTTTTTGAGGTATGTTGATCTGAAATGTAATTTTATCATAATGGAAGACACATTGTGTACTCAGCCCATCATGTGCCTGGGTTCACACACTGTCACCGTGGCTTGGGTTTGAATTTTGACTTCGCGTGTTATTGGAGTCAGAGGGATGTGGGATTGGGCTCCACCCCCTCGCCCTTCTTGTCCTGTGACCTTGAACCCATCACTCACCATCTCTTGGCCTCTTTTGCTCGTCTCGGAGGCTAGAGTGGGCAGGCTGTGGTGCAGACGACATGAGGGAGGTGAGCCCAGAAGCGTGTAAAACCTCATGCCTGTGTGCTCCGTGCCCATCATCTTTATCCAATCCAAGCCTGGAAGATGGGGCAGGTGGCAGAGCCTACTCCCTGGCACACGGGACTTGGGAGCACAGAGTGGGGGAACCACTTCCTCAGGAGGGTTCTGAGCCCTGGACTCTATTCTGCCGATGGTCCCTTCCCCACCTCCGGGACCAGGCTCACACTGGAGGGACTTAGGATCCTGTCTCTGTGTGATCCAATGAGCCAGGTCCGGTGGCACTACCCCACCCCCCACCTGCCCCCACGTGCAGTCTATGGGACGGCAACTTGCTTGAAATCTGCCGGAGCAATGGGCTCCATGCCACTCCGGCCCCAACAAGAGCCACTCACCCCTAGACCGCTGGCTCTCTGGCTTCCTGTTGGCCCTGACTCTGCGCCCCCAGCCTGATTTTGGAAAGAACCCTGTGCACAGGCTGACAGCTTATTAGCTTGTCTCCTTCTGAGTAGCTATTGACCCCTAGTCCACCAAACACGCCTTGCCTGCTAGTCAGAAGTCCCTTCTTCCAGTTCTCCCTGCCTCTCACCCAGGCTGGCCACACAGCCCAGGGCCATCAAGTCACAGCTGGTCATGCTCGGGGCCTGGCTCCATGCTTGGACAACCCACCTGGGCAGCCGGCCAGATGGGGCAGTTGGGTAAACACAGAGAGGTGTCTGATGGAGTGAGGTCTTCGTGTGGCTGTCTCTTTAACTCGAACTTTTTGAGCAGATACTGTAGATTTAGGTCTTTTGGTTTGTCTAGACACCCATCAGGCGGGCCCCACTGAGCCTGAATCCCCAGCCCTCCGCCCAGCAATGCCTCTCCCTTCTCCCCACCACCCCTCATCCCCCCAACCTGGGGAGACTCCACAAACCCTTTGCATTCGAGTGCTGCCTCCTGACTCAGCCTTTCCCTTTGTGATCACCCCTCACCTTCTCTCCCCTGAACTTCTGAATTTACTGCCTGGATAATTTATTTTGGCACGGAAACATCTAAGGCCTCTTGTGGTTATTCAGCTGTTTTGTGTGTGTACAACTTGTTTCCAGCTAGACATGGAGCTGCTGCGAGGCGGGGAGCATAGCTGGCATGTTTTTGCAGCTCCCTTGATGCCTGGTGCATTGCTAGGCATACAGTGGGCGCTTCATATTGAAGGTGAGGTGACCAGTGACCTGGAATAGCAGATGAGACAGGTTTGTCATAAGTTCTTCAGAGGGCCTTTCAAGGATCCCAGTCCCAGACCCTGGGCAGGGAGCATGAAGGGAATTACCTCCAGCACAGTACATTAGGCCAGAGAGGTTGAGAAGCTTCCTGAAGGTCACACAGTGAGTGATAGGATAAACTGAGAATCAACCCAGGTGTCCCAGTCTCAGGCTGAGCCTCCAGGTCTCCTCATCTGTGACAACCCTCTGGGGTGTCTCCCTTCTGCCTGTCAGTGTGTGTGTGACTAGGTGTGTATGCACTCTGTGTGTGTGTGTGTGTGTGTGTGTCTGGAAGGAGGCAGGCGTAGCTGACAGTTGTACAAGAGAAGGCTGCCAAGTCCATAGAGTAATTGTGGAACACTGGTGATGTTGTGTGTGACTGGGTGTGCATGTGTGGCCTTGGCGATGGCCCTCTGACCTTGGCCTGGACCTGCCGGGCTGGCATGGCAGCCCAGCGGCAGGGTGAACCTTGCAGCTCCCGGCAGGAGGTCAGGCAGAAGCCACAGCACAGGCCCCACTATGAGCCTGTGGCCCCAGGATCTGAGACCCAGAGCTGGAGAATAGCAGGGGCTGCGGGTTTCCTGTCCCCTGGGTACATTTCCTCCCGGACCAGTTGGGGGAGGGTCCTCCCCATGAGTCTGGGCCTCCAGCACCCCTCCCCCCAAACTTGCTGTTCCTCCTCCGCCTCTCCCTGGTGTCCCATGTTTCATGGGCTCAGGGGGACAAGCCAGTGGCTTCTTTCGTGGGGCTGGGGGGACAAGCCAGTTGCTTCATGCCCCACCCTGCCCTGCAGCCCGAGGAGCTTACCAACGCCCTGGAAATCAGCAACATCGTCTTCACCAGCCTCTTTGCCCTGGAGATGCTGTTGAAGCTGCTTGTGTACGGCCCCTTTGGCTACATCAAGAACCCCTACAACATCTTCGATGGCGTCATCGTGGTCATCAGGTATGGCTGTCCCCATGGCCTCACACTTGAGGAAAGTGAACAGGGTGGTGTGGGGCCAGGGCCATACTGCTTGTTCCTCTGTGGTGGGGGGGTCCGGGGTTGGGCCCCACTGACCCCACAGGGCTTGCCACTCCCCCAGGCTCACATCTTCCTTGCTCTGGTCCCTCTTTAGTCCCCTCTCCCCGCTCCCACCTCTTGTCCTTGGCCCCACCCAAGCCTGGGGTGGGTGAGGTTTGGAATTGGCTTTGGAGAGGAGTCGGAGGAGGTATGAGGCCCAGCCAGCTGCCCTGCTAGCAAAGTGCTTGGAAACCGTCTCCGACGCCAGCAACTCGCTTTAGGGTTTCCAAGACCTCGGGAAAGTGCTCCGTCTCCCCCAGGCCTGGGGCCAGAAGAACTGCTTTATTGCTTTTGGAATTGGCTTTAGATTTCATTAGAAGAGAACAAAGCAAATATTCCATAACTTGAAGCAGTTGCATTGGCCGGATTTAGGGAGGGGGCTGTCTGCGGCCAGGATGGGATCTGTGGCCGGGAGCGGCCAGGGCTGTGGCCCAGATCTTCAGCCTCTCGGAGGCTCCGCTTGGAGGCCGGGGGGCTGTTCTCTGGCAGTGCCGGCCCGTCCAGGCCCTCAGGTGCTGCTGAGTCCTCTTCACGGAGAGGCAGGAGAGGGCGAAGGTGCGGTGGGCTCAGGCTGCCTGCCCCCCTTGCAGCGTGTGGGAGATCGTGGGCCAGCAGGGGGGCGGCCTGTCGGTGCTGCGGACCTTCCGCCTGATGCGCGTGCTCAAGCTGGTGCGCTTCCTGCCGGCGCTGCAGCGGCAGCTCGTGGTGCTCATGAAGACCATGGACAACGTGGCCACCTTCTGCATGCTGCTCATGCTCTTCATCTTCATCTTCA
>CAUYQG010281943.1:0-12561 GCA_963574415.1 Tarsius wallacei | reverse complement strand
ACGCCCGGCTAATTTTTTGATTTATTGTAGAGATGAGGTCTTGCTTGCCCAGGTGGGTCTCGAACCCGCGGGCTCAGGCAATTCACTCACCTCAGCCTCCCAAAGGCGCGGGATTACAGGCTGAGCCACCGAGCCCGGCTTAAATCTTACATTTTCCACTTCTAGACACTATGCTCTTTTTTCACTTCCTGTTTTTAAAAATCCCAGGGAGGAAATTCTAATCGGTCCATCTTTGATCAGGTTCAGGTCTTCTCCAGGGAAGTCAGGGGTCCAGAACTATGACTAAACCAGTTTTGTTAAGATACCTGGCCCTGAACTAATCAATGGTAGCCAGGGGGCCAGGATCCTTTAAGACTGTGACGGTTCAGCCGGGCTCGGTGGCTCAGCCTGTAATCTCGCGCCTTGGGATGCTGAGGTGAGTGGATTGCCTGAGCCCGCGGGTTCGAGACCCACCTGGGCAGGCGAAACCTCATCTCTACAATAAATCAAAAAAATTAGCCGGGCATGGTCGTGCACGCCTGTAGTTCCGGCTACTCGGAAGGCTGAGGTGGAAGGATCGCTGGAGCCCAGCAGGTCAAGGCTGCGGTGGCCGGGAGCGGCCACTGCACTCCAGTCTGGACGACAGGGTGAGACGCCAACTCAAAAAAAAAAAAAAAGAGAGAGAAATCTTAGTTCTTTGTCTTTGATAAAATTCTCCTTAAACTCACCTTCAAAACCCTAAATTCTTTTAGTGATAATAAACAATTCCCATTGAGAAATGTGAGTTATAACTCACTTTCCAAGCGTATAAATTAGTTCTTATACACTCACTATAATTAATCACAACCATCTCAAAGTACACTAATATTTATATATATTTAACACAACTTTACTATGTGCATTTAAAGCAATGAATTATAGTTACATTACTTTTTGTAAAAGAACATTAATATGATAGTTGATTTTTAACAAATGTGAATTTTATAATAACATTTATTTATTACTATCGTTGTTTTTGGAAAATGTCGAGATTATAGAAGACCCTAAAAAAGAAAAAAATAGCCTAATTCTCCACCACAGATAACCAGTAATAAAATTTTATTCTCCTTTAAAAAAAATTAAAAAATAAATGAGTCACTATTTGCCTAAACTAGCCAAAGGAGATTCTGTTGCCCACAATTAAGAACCTTGATCTAGGTGCACCCTTTGTCCCGGCACATGCACGAAACCCTCCACTTCTCTCCTCACCTGCCAGCACCATTCTTCCTTGGCCTGGTTAACTCCTATTCCTCCGTCATATCTCAGATTCTTTGGAGAAGCCTTCCCTGACTGCATGGCCTTAAGCTGGATTTCTCTTCTAGATGCTACCAGAGTACTTTCTTGCCTTTAGCTCAATTATAAGTTTTCACTTCTACGTGCATATGTGGAATCATCTGATTTGAGTCCGTCTCCTCCACTGGACTGCAAGTGCCTTGACAGCAAAGACTGTGAGCAGCAGACAGCAGACACTGTTTCTGTTGTCCTGCCCATTGTGCCCTTCACAACATATTTTCCTTTAATAAATCTACCTTTCTTTAAAAAAAAAAAAAAGGAAAAGAAAGCAAGGACTGTGTAGTCCTCAGTGTTCCCCTGGCATGTTGGCTGGCTCATAGAAGCCACTTAACAAGCATCTCCAAATGGATAAATGGAAAATGTGATACCTACCTTGCAAGACTGCTGGGAGAATGGAAAGGGGCCAGCACAGCACTGGGACCAAATAAGCACTTCAGTTAGTAATGACTACTGTTGGGATACTGAAGGCATGATACTACCTACTCACCTGAGATCAAGGGAAATACTGATGGGCCTAGGGATTGAGATGATGCCGTTATAAAGAAGGCTTCCATATTCACAGCCTAGTACATAACTGAAACCAAAAGGTCCCAAGGAAAAAGCAGAATTAAGCACCTCTCCTTTCCAGATGTAAAAGTACTGCCTGGGACCAGGGGTTCAATCTGGTGTTTTCGGCTCTATCTGAGAGGATAAATCAGAGGCATTCCTTGCCTACGAAATCACTGGGATCTAACTATTACCAGGAAAGTCCTGGCCACCATAAGCCTTCAATGCAATGCTCCACACCTTATGGGAAAAAAACATCGCCACTGAAACCATGAATAAAATGTGCTCATTTGCTTTCATCAATAGTCTAACCAAAGCCAGGCATGGTGGCTCACACCTGTAATCCCAGCACTTTGAGAGGCTGAGGTAGGAGGATCACTTGAGCCCAATAGTTTATAACCAGCCTGAGCAACATAGCAAGACCTTGTCTCTACAAAAAATACAAAATTAGCCAGGTGTGGTGGTGCATGCCTATAGTCCAGCTACTGGGGAGGTTGAGAAGGAAGGATCACCTAAGCCCAGGAGGTCAAGGCTGCGGTAAACTGTGATCATGCCATCACACTCCAGCATGGGAGACACAGTGAGACTACAACTCAAAAAAAACCCCAAATAAGCAAAAAACAAAAAGTCTAGCCAACCTGCTGAAATACCACTAAATCAATGTTAGAATTCTAGTGTGAACCAGCCTACCATTTTTACCTTCCTCCCTCCATACCCTACTGTGCCTAAGCATGAATTTGGCAAAGCCTTAAGGCAATACCCCAATTGGTCCTGATATTTACCGAATGCATGTCTTTTCCCATAAACATTTTTCAATTTATATCTCAGGTACCCTCTTCTTATTTCCTGGGGACATCTTTCTTTCAATAATCCAGTGTTTCTATGATAGTCTCATTGTGTAACACAAAATGCTTTTGCCTTTCGAGTGCAAGTGCCTGCCAGCAAAGAAGCCAAGTAATTAACATCTCTTTCACTGTTCATAAGTGTGGGCATAGTAAGCACCTGAGGAATGTAATAAGAAATAGCCAAAAATGATTTACACTGAGAAAAGTAAATTTCAGAATCTGTTGAAATAAAATGTTTCCTGCCTCAAAAATAAGGGCTAGAAAGCCAGAAAAAGAACTAAAAGCAGGCCAAGGAAATCGGCAGGCAGGAGGCTGGGGACTAAGCAAAATAGGGCCTCCTCGTGTTAATAGTGCCCATTTGGCTATCTGTGGCTATTACAGCAGATTCAGTGAAGTAGAACATGCTGAGGACATAGCAACCTTTGGCCCCTTAGGAGACGGTTGTAAAAGGCCAGCTAGGGTCTAAAATAAAATGGGGAGTGAGTCTGGTAAACAAGATCTCAACAAAAAGGCATATGGTACTTATAAAATGCATCAAACCCATTCTTCCTCCTCTCCCCTGCCCCCACAGTGTTGACATTTATCATCTCTAACAGCAGAGGCTTTTTGAACCCCTAATTTTTTTTTTAAATTTATTGCAGAGATGAGGTCTCGCCATGTTGCCCAGGCTGGTCTTGAACCCGAGGGCTCAGGCAATCCTCTCGCCTTTGCCTCCCAAAGTGCTGAGATTACAGGCATGAGCTACCACGCCCAGCTCTGAATGCTCTTAGAACAGAGGCTTTTTAAAAGTCCTAATATCCACCCATAAACTAAGTCATTCAGCTTTATGCCATGATCTTATCAACAGGAAACCCCTGTTGCAGAACTAGGGTTCTTGAGAACTGAAAAGAAGCTGGGGTCTCTAACCTCCTTCGAAGGCCTCATTTCCACACATACTACAGTATCTCTCTGGTCCAAAGTAAAAGAGGTACCAATTTCTGGTTTCATACTGTTAAGAATAACAAACTAATAAGAAAACATCAATAATCCAAAAGAAAAAGTGACACTGTATATGGATAAACTCACAGAAAAGGAAATACAAATGACTTGTAAACATAAGATACTCCACTAATAAAGAGATGTGCTAGTTAAACTATACTGAGATATATTTTTTGCCTATCAGATTAGCAAAGATCCATAAATTTGTTAGCACACTGTGTCCACAAGAGTATGAAAAAACAGACATTTTCATACATTGTTGGCAAGCACATAAACTGCTACTACCTCCAACTTGAAAACTGCAATCAAAAATTACAAATGTGTAGGCATTTTCACCCAATAATTTCATTTCTGGGAACTGGTCCCATATATCTGCAAACAATGCTGGGATTGGAAGGACTAGATGTCAATCAGAAGGGACTGGCTAAATAATTTATGCAAGGTGCAGACAATGAAATACGATGCATTTATAAAAACACGAAAAGATGAGGAAGTACTTTGTACTGCTACAGACCATTAATAAAGCTTATTGTTAAGGAAAAAAGTGCTAAATGTATATGAGCTATATAGTATGCTACCATTTGTGTAAAAGGTAGAACTATATATTTTGCGTATATTACATATAATTATATACAAGAATGTCTATGTTCACTTGCATATGAAGAAGACATCCATATGCAATATTATATAAATAAAATGCTTTGTATAGAACTATACAAAATAAATGGGTCGTATTGCCCCTGGGATGGGTGGCTAAAGGCAGGGGGAAATCTGTAGGGATACTTTTCACTCTGTGCCTTTTTGTGTCTTTTGAATTTCTGATGTATTTTTTAAATCTTCAATTGCCCTGAAGAATAAGTGTCTCTGAAAGCTCACAACCCAAGAACCAAAAAAAAATTAACAGTTGTGGTGTTCACTGTATAATCTGAAGCAAGCAACCAAAACCTTAGGCTCTGTCACTGTGGCCCTGTGAGGAGGGAGGCCATCATCAGATGGTTCATTCTCTACCACACAAGTTTTTTAACTTAACCCACACATAGGCATACTCACGCATGTTTCTTCAGATGTCTCATCAGCCTAAGAGTCTGACATGAGGCATGGAGGAAAGCACGAGAGCCAAATGTGGAAGTGACATGGTGCAGAAGTGACTACAGAGGTGTTTCACAGGAGCAAGGTCAGTGCTCTCAGACTAGGGAGAGGGGAAAGATTTACAAATAAGGAAGGAGGCCAGCTGTAGTAGTCACACCTGTAATCCCAGCATTTTGGGAGGCCAAGGCAGGAGGATCATTTGAGCCCAAGAATTTGAGAGCAGGCTAGGCAACATAGCAAGACCTCGCCTCTACAAAAAAAATCAAAAATATAAAAATTAGCAAGGTATGGTGTCATATGCCTGTAGTCCCAGCTACTTGGGAGGCTGATGCAGAAGGAACTGAGCCCAGGAGTTGAAGGCTACAGTGAGCTCAGGAGTTGGAGGCTACAGTGAGACACTACACTCCAGCCTGAGTGACAGAGTGAGACCCTGACTCCCAAAAAAAGGAAGAAGAAAATGCCTGAGGCCCCATGGAAAACACACGCATGTGTACATGTACCAAATGATGCCTTGGTAGAGAATTCCTGAACCACAAAAGAACCCTAGTGGGTCTAACCTATTAGAGAGCCAGAGTGACTGAGGTAGTACCTAGCATGCCCCACTTGTTTACCTGTTTCACTCTGCCAAACTCAAATGACCAACTCTCTCATGACTCGACTCTAACTCACCTCACTCAATCCCATCTCAATCCATCAGTCATTCTCCATCCTCTGTTCTCCATATACTCCAAGTATGTTGGTCCAGCTTACCCATACCATATCTTTCATACCACAAAAAGTTCCCTCAGGCTCCCAGAAAGACTATTTCCTCCTGTTTCCATCAAAACTCTTAGAATGTGACCGTCTCTTACTTGTGACTACCAATTCTCTTTTGACTTATGCCAGTGCCACTCCAACAGAGCCTCAGAAATATTCACTTCCATCAACTTTTACATACTTGACTTTTCTCTTCAGAACCATTCCAAGAGGGACCCAAGGAGCAGAGATCATCTGCTTCTAGACGTTAAGTGCCTACATTACGTCAAGGGGAGGAAGCATGGCAAGAAACTGAGATGGGCTGAAACTTGGGGAAGAAAGGAAACAACAAAGTTAAGTACATACTTTTCAAATTACAGACTTTTAGAAGAATAGGGTGTTGGCTAGCAATACATAACATCCCCTCCTCTACCTGTTCATTAGAAAATTTGCACCAAAAATACAGCCAACGCCACCCCTCATCAGGAATGGCAGAGTGAGAGAGGTCTCTAAATTGTTTGTCATGATTTTATCTTTGAACTAAGAAGAGTAGCAAATGTTGAGAATATGCTCCAGGAAACTGTCATGTTCGTACCCCAGAAAGAAAACAACAGCATCTATCTTCAGGATGAGTATGTTTTGGTTTAAAACAAAAGATAATTTTTCCTAGTGAGATCTAGATGGAAGGATACTTCATTTGCCAAATCTGTCTCCCTAAAATCAGGTAAAAATATATTTCAAATAGTTTATTTATATATAAATATATACATATGAATATCTATATTTGCCTGCATATGCATAAAACATTCCTGGAATGAACTAAAGAAACAGGCAACCCTGGTTGCCTCTAAGATGGGAAACCAATAATCATCAGGTTTCCATCCCTCTGGTTGAATTTCACAGATAAATGAGCAGATGAGCAATGTATCTTTTTCTTTTAAGAATGAAAAAAAATGGAAACATCACATGTACAAGAAGACATTAGAAGACTCTTATACTTCATGTTCTCAATGGAGAAAAAAAGCAAAGATAAACTGAGACAAAGAAGAAAACAAAGATGGCAAAATTGAAGGTGACAAGTAAGGTTCCCACACTGACAATGTGGAAAATAGCCAGAGCATGGAAGGAGAGTGGCAGTGAGCTGTGCAGGTGGAGAGGTATACAGGGGTCAGAGAGCAGGGCCCTGAAAGCTACATGGGATGGAATGTGGATGACACACTGAGAGCCATGGGCAGAGAGTGCCATCAATTCAGTAGGATGATCAGATTTGTGTTTTCAAGATTGTTTTTATCTGCAGTGGGAATAATGGATTGAAAGAAGGCAAGAGTGGAAGCAAGAAGAATTGTAGGCTAGTATAAAAGACTTGGTGACCAGAGGATCGTGGCCTGAACCAAGATGTGCAGAGAGATGGACAGACAAGAGTTATTTGGAAAGTAAAATGTCCAGGACTTGGGTGGGAAATGAGTCAAAGACAATGACCAGCATTCTGGCCTGTGCTCATGGGTGGGTGGAGCCAGGAGTGGGGTAAAAAGCTGGTTTGGTGAGAAAGATGTGTCAGATGAACAGTGGGACATTCAAGTGAGGATGTCTGGCAGATAGAGCTATGTGGTCATCAGCCCTCATGGAGCTAAAAAGGAAGCAGAGAGAGAAGTGGGCCCAGGGATCACCAGCATGTAAGGAGCAGGCAAATGAAAGAGGAGTAAAAGAAAACTCAGGAAAAGGTAGCCACAGAAGCAGGAGGAAAACCAGGAGAGCTGGCATCATGGACACCAGATGACAAGAGCATTTCAAGAAGGTGGTCAATGTCAAAAGCTGCCAAGAAGTCAAATAAGCCAAGGACTTGACACAAACTTTCTGGTAAGCTTGGCAAAACAGAGGCAGTGGAGTACAGTGGAAGCAGAAGGTACAATTCTAAGTCCTCTGCCAGCACAGTTACAAATGACTACATCACCTAGATGCTTAGGATAACTGGTGAAAAGTAAATCACAAACTGACCCTAAACACATGATAACAGATGAAGCAGAAAATAAAACTTATAATTTATTTACAAATAATTATCAACCATCTACCAATATAGGATATGTTTAGTATCTGAAATTTCAAAGCAAAAAAAAAAAAAATCCAACACCTGAACAAAAGTGAAATTCCTAAAACGTTAAGCAGAAAGACTAATCATTCCACTGTTCGAGCACTGAATTTGACGTTAAGAACCTCTAAAATGACAAGACCATGGGCCACCAGAGCACCAGTGAGGGGTCCCTAAAGCCCTCCCCACAGGACCCAGAGGCCATGCCCCCTTCTAATAAGGCAGGAAGGACTCAAATACAAGGCCACACAGAAAGCTAGAAGAATTTGCCATCAGCCCATTAACATGGCAACATGAGGGGAATTAGTCACCCAGGCTAGCCCAACACCATGCCCAATAAACTCTAATCCCCTGCCACCAAAAACCTTCACTTCAAATCCCGTCATCTACATGACTAATTCAGGTTGGCATTTTGCTTTCTGGAACAGGGAGTCCAGCCAAGCCAAGTTAACAGGCATAAGAAGGAAACCTAAGAACTGAGGAAAGAAAAACACATCAACTATGAAAACCACAGACTGTTGTCCTGAGCAGGCCCTTACACTCATCTTAAACAGAAGGCCATGCTCTTAATGGGGTGGGGGACCTCCACTGATGCCAAACAAATATTACGAGATTCAGACAGTTGCAGATTGTTACAATAAACTGTGCAATCCATTTGAAGTCATTCACAATACAGAAAAGAGAAGGAATTTGCCCAAGGTCACACAGAGTTTGGCTAGACCTGGGTGAGAACCTATTTTTTTTTTTCTGTACTATACCATGAGACCTTCTGATAGCCAATTGCTACCAAATACCTAAGTCCAGCCTCAGCTTTCCCCAAAGCTCCAGACCCATATAACCTACCAATTCTCTGACATCTCCTCTGGGTTACCTCAAAAGCTCAATTCCTGACATCCAACACTGACCTCATGTTCTTTCCCTGATGCCAATGTTTCATCCAGGGCTTTCTAGCTCTACAGATGACAACACCATCTATCCAGTTCCTGAGCCAGAGTGGAGGATTCGTGGCCAATGCTTGAACTCCAGTCCTGCCCTTTCCTAGCTATGGAATTGATCAAGTTATATAAGGGCTCTAAGCCTCAAGTTTCTTCATGTGAAAAATGGGATAACAACAGTAATTACCTCATCATAAGATAGTTTGTGGGCATTGAAAGAGATGATGTGCTCAAATGCCAAACACACAGAAAATGTTTGTGTATGCACTTTCCACCATCTTCTTGCCTGCTCCCCCTTTCCCACTCCCTCACCTGGTTAACACCTATGTATCTTTCTCATTCCAACTCAAATGTTGCTCCCCCCAGAAGACTTTTGGGTCAGCCCTAACTCTCAAGGTTAAGTCACATCCATCCCACCCCTACCCTATTTTCATCCTCAAAGCACTATGTAATTTCTTCTCACATCACATATTATAATTACATATTCACTCTGTGACAGTTTAGTTAATAACCATGTCTCTAATAGCTCCACAAGGTGCTATGAGGGCAGCTCCATGAGGGCAGCAGTGTTATACCTCATTTTTGTATTCTCAACACAGTACCTGGCACTAATAAGTGTTCAGTAAATATCAGTTGGGTGAAGGGTTCAAGAAGCATGTTTGTCAGCAGAAAAGGGGACCTAGAGATTAGAAGAGAAATCACAGGGCACCAATCCAGGTGAGCACCCATGACTATCCCATCCTGGGGACAAGGCAGAAAGAGTCTGGCAAACTCTGTCCTACCACGGGAAAGCTCAGGATTCACTGCTTATTTGACCATCATTCTAACCATTCAGGACTTGGTCTCTGTAGAGCCAGACAGAACACTGCAGGAACCTGCACAGTCACGCCCTGGAGAGTTTGGGGATGAATACCAGTGCCTTTGATACCTTTCCTAATGTAAGCCTTGCTCCATGGTGGGTGTGATTCTCATGTTGAAAGGCACTTATTTTTGTACCACAGGACCTCTAAACGCAGCCAACTACTCCATCTGGGGCTCAGCTGAAGAAACAACTGCCTATTCCAACTTGGGGGTAAAATTGAGCTGCACTGTCCCCAGGAGAAAATGGTATATTGGTTATTCAGTATGGTACCAAGAAGGCACTTTCAAGAATATTTTTGTACTACACTCAACATTTGTTTATGCAGCAACTCTAGAACCTAGTCTCCTTGCAATAGAGGACTCTAATATAGGACAAAGTATTAATATTTAAAGGTGCAGTTTTGACATTGGACAGGCCTGGATTCAACTTGTAGCTCTGCTACTTACTAGTTATGAGTGAAACCTTAGATCAGCTATTTGACCTTTCTCAGCCACAGTCAGCTCATCTATACTAATAGGGATAACAGTACCTAGATCTTGGGGTTAAATATAAATAACTGACTGAATTATTATCTTTAAGAAATTCTTTGTACACAGAATACCACCTTAGAAGATCAAACTCTGTCACATGTCTAACATAGTGCCCATCCCCAGAAGGTATTCAGTGAACACCAAGATCTCCCTCAGACTTCGTTTATTCTGTTTCAGACTAGCAGTCCACTTCTTTATGGGAGTGTCTGACACCATGCTTTTATTCTGAGTAGAACTCTCTGTGCACAAATACTCCTTCCTGAGTTACACAATTGAAATGTTATATAAACCACTCTACTTCCTCTTATCTTCAGTGTGAAATATTAAACCTAGTTTTTTTGTAATTTCTCATATCAACAACACACACACACCCTTCTTTAAGAATATAACTTCCCCAGCACAGGACCCAGAGATACTACACAAGGAAACAGCTGCTGACACACACACACACAAAAGAGCTCTTTATCCAAAGGAAAACACTAGAGAAAGAGAAGAGAAACTGAAATTGCCTAAGCTGTGGTATAGCCAGAAGAAAATGAGACATCACCTGTGCTTTTGCCATAATATTTTTGTATCTATTACACAGAAGAAACAGTAGCCGCTGCCACTTGTAAAATAACTGTTCTCCGAACAGCAGTGGCCCTGGCACTGAGAAAGAATACAGAAGCCCTACCTCTATCAAAAGTTTGCCACATAATTAGAGGCACAAAATACATGGAAAACAACTGACAATGCACTGAATGAGTAATAATAAAGAATAAGGCAGAGACAAGATAGGCTGCCTTAGAAAAAGCAAAGTTCTTCTGAAGGTGGTGCCTAACGACTAGGGAGGGGAGGGTGGAAGGACACATTAGACACACTAAATATCAAGAACCAACCAGGTTTATTCTAGAGACTCTGAAAAGGAATAGAAACATACATAGTAGAAAATACTTGGAAAAATATATAAGGTACAGAACACGAAGCACAACATTTGCATGAGGAGGCAGTTTTATATCTTCCATGCAAAGAAAAAGAGGCCCATCAAAAAGCCTCATTCCCAAAGTCCAAAAGCGTGTCTCCACTCTCCCATTGGCACCACCCCACATCATCACTTACCCGAATAAGAGAGGCCTGATGCCGAAGGGGCTTGGTTCCTGGGCCCCCTGATGAGGGTCCTTCAGGCTGGACAAGGGGCTGTCTGGCTTCATAAGGAGCTGAAACAGGAGGGAAAGTCAGCA
Organism: Tarsius wallacei; assembly: GCA_963574415.1. Lineage (NCBI taxonomy): Eukaryota > Metazoa > Chordata > Mammalia > Primates > Tarsiidae > Tarsius > Tarsius wallacei. The sequence continues at coordinate 1,424 of CAUYQG010281943.1, read as the reverse complement.
TGGTATGCAAAAATGTCACCCAAAAATCATGACATCACAATCAAATAGATACAGCCTCTGTTTTTCAAGGAAGAATTGGCAATGGATTAAGAGTGCATGCTCACAGGACTCTCAGGACAGACAAATCCTGATGCTCTCAGGCATAATTTCACTAACTAATATAAAGACATTCAACCAATTCATGATAAGACAGAAAAATATTTGTATTGGGTTAAGATTAGGAATAAATTGTGAGGGTGGAACAGTGAGAACCTCAACTGAAACAGAAAACAGCAATAGCTAGAAAAGTGTCATGTCATAAGTGTTCAAATTCTAAATATAAGGAAAATCTACATATCCCCCATGTAAACGTTTTCCATTTATCACCATCCCCTCAAGAAAAAACTAATACGTATTTTAAGCACTAAGAATCAACATTATCATTTATTTCACTTTTGAAAAATAAATGGCACTGTCTTCTTTATCAGACAGAATGGAAAAGCAAGTAGGAAAAAATATAAAAGTGGATAAATATATGTATTCTATGTTTATTATTGAATTATTCAATAACCAAACTTCAAAAAAAATTTGCTACCTTTAAAAAAAGATTTTAAGCCACAAAAATGAATTTATTTTTTTCACTCCTTTTACTTGTAGAACACATAATAATGACCTCGCCAATATGGCAGGGAGACAGTTAAACATAACCAGGTAGTATTCAGCTCCAACAGAAAGGAGACACTATCACCCAACCTGAAATCATTTCTCATTGCTGTGGGTTAATAGTTCGAGTTATTAAAAGTATATAAATAAGTAAAATGCTTTCTTTCTGTAGTTCACTTATAAATGAAATTAGGTGGAGAGCAGAGCAGCCTGGTATAGCACTATGTTTATCATAGTTTGATCTTTTTAAAATTAAGGTACAAAAACAGCACACCAAGAATAACAAATCACTCTTAGGCTCACATGTGCTTTTTGTATTTCTTCCTAGCAACTGGAACATAACATTATAACACATTAAAATATATTAACACACATTAAAATAGCAAAATGATTGCCCGGAAAACCACTAAGTGGATTTTCAGAACCTGCTAAGAGTGAATAAAAATATTAAAACTGCTTTAAAAAAAAATACGTGAGGTACCAAAAAAAAAACCAGAATTATGTTTTTTTAGAAGGTGGGTCCCTTGTAGTACAGGCTTCCCCCACTGGGCAAGTATTCTAGGAACCCCTCGGCATCAGAGTACCAGCTAGCATTGTTGTGAAAGGCTGTGTTCCACTTCAGTTAAAGTTTTTGGAGGGAAGATTCTTTCAATGTGTTTGCCCATTTCATGATGAGTGACTTACAAGCTTACCTGCTCACACCATGTTGAGTGTTTAGTAGTTTTTCACAAAAAACAGCACGACCCCCATGCCCCACCCTCGCTATTCACCCAATCTCACTC
>CAUYQG010281941.1:0-28703 GCA_963574415.1 Tarsius wallacei | reverse complement strand
CTTCCGAGTAACTGGAACTACAGGCGCACGCTACCATGCCCTGCTAATTTTTTGATTTATTGTAGAGATGAGGTCTCACCAAGTTGCCCAGGCGGGTCTCGAACCCGCGGGCTCAGGCAATCCACTCACCTCAGCCTCCCAAGGCGCGGGATTACAGGCTGAGCCACCGAGCCCGGCTAGGACCTGGTTTTTTTAAAACCCTTTTAGAACATTTTAGACAGTTTAAAAAATGCTAAATAGGAATATGTGAAAAGCAACACAGATTGTTTTTTTCCAAGAACTGGGTGTATTTACATGAAGCATCTTCATGTGGAGTGTATTCACATGAGGCATTTACGTGGAACATTTATGTGCAGTATCTTTGTGTGAGATGTCTTCACATGGAGCATCTTTGTGTGGGGAGTTCACATGGAGCTGCTCAGTTTTCAGAAGTGCTGAGTGAGCTTTTCTTCTGAGTGTGAGATCTGTAGCCACCCTTCCTGGATTCCTACTCCTGCTATTCCTTCCCTGTGTCTCCCTTGTCTCCCTTTTGTCCTCCCTGAAGAGCTGGACACCTGTAGGTGGCATTGGATAGGTCATCAGATGCTCTAATTATCCCCCAAGTGTAATTAACCTGGACAGATCCTTTTGTGGGTATCTTGGCGGGGCTGTGTCGAGGAACATGAGGAGGCACTGGGAGAGAGGGCGGAGGTTGAGAGACTATAGGAGAGCCTGGTGGGAGACAGAGGAGCTTTCTGAGGTCAGTGCAGGGACCATGGGCAGGAGACTCGGAGTGGGGCTGGGTCAGATAGGGTCATCCTTGCCTGCAGGAGGGGCCTGTGGGAGGGATGGGGGCATGAGAAGAGGCTGCCTCAGCGACCATTTTAATAAAGATTTCTTTAGAGGCTGGGAGTCGGGATGCCAAGGTGCTGGATTGTCTGATAGGGCCTGTTGGTTGTTGGTGTTTTAAATTCAGAGATAAATCTGGGCCTCTCAGCCTGTAGGTGTCCTAGAGGTCTATACCTGCCAGGGAAGCACCTGAGCTGTGGGGGCAGTTGGCCACATGTGGAGACCTTGGGGATGACTGTGGCCTGTGGTGTTAGGGAGAGCGGCCAAGTGGCACTCAGGTCCCAGCTGTCCTTGCTGGTGTGGTGATAGCCAAAGGGTTTGGGGATAGAAATAGAATTCTTTTGGTATTCGTGTAAGCTTTGGCTGTTTTTGACATGCAATTCTGATTTTTGAATATGTTTGACAGCTGGAAGAAGCACGCCAAATTCATTCTCATTTTGAAAAAGAATTCAGTGATAAAAACGAGGAGACGGCACAGGTTGTTAGAAAGCACAAGGAGTTGCTGGAATGCTTAAAGGAGGAGAGTGCAGCCAAGGCAGAGCTGACGCTGCAGCTGCACAAGACCCAGGGTGAGTGGACACAGTGGGTGGTGTTCTCTGGACCGGGGCACTTTAAGAATGCTAGTTCAGGAAAGACTCCTGCGTCTGCTCCATGTATAGTTACAGGGAGCAGACACAGGCTACTGATGGAAGTGTCAGGAGCAGGGTTTTTTGTTGTGGTGGTGGTGGATTTTTTTGTTTGTTTGTTTTCTGAGTTAGAGTCTCACTCTGTCACCCAGGCTGGAGGGCAGTGGTATGCTCCCGGCCACCATAGCCTTGACCTGCTGGGCTCAGGTGATCTTTCCGTCTCAGCATTCCAAGTAGCTGGAACTATAGGCAGGTGCCACTATACCCGACTAATTTTTTGATTTATTGTAGAGATGAGGTCTCGCCAAGTTGTCCAGGCAGTTCTCTCACCTTGGCCTCCCAAAGTGCTGGGATTATAGGCGTGAACCACCGCGCCCAGCCTGCTATGTTTTTTTTTTGAGTTGGAGTCTCAGTCTGTTGCCCAGGCTGGAGTGCAGTGGCATGCATACAGCCACTGCAGCCTGGACCATCTGGGCTCAGGAGATACTTCTGCTTCAGCCTTCCAAGTCATGAAAACTGCAGGCATATGCCACCACACCCAGCTAATTATTTTTTTGATTTGTTGTAGAGACTAGGTCTCGCCTAGTTGCCCAGGCTGGTCTCAAATCCTGGGCTCAGGCAGTCTTCTCGCCTCTGCCTCCCAAAGTGCTGGGATTACAGGCGTGAGCTACCTAGCCCGACTAGGAGCAGGGTTTTTAAAAGTAGAATGTAAATGTAAACAGTGGGAGCACCAATGAAACAGTTGCATTTGGGAGGGACAGGGTAGCTGTGGGGAGTCTGTTGCTGGCAGGACTCTTCGAGAATGCAGGCTGTTCTGGATGCTACTGCTATCATTGGCACATTTCTCCCCTGCTCTTGGGGTGACAGCTTCAGGGTGTCTGTAGGATGGCATGATGGGAGCATTCACCACTTGTCATGGGAATGGCTGTCACTGGTTCCTCTGAGTAGGGACGTCTACGACTGCCTGCTGCCTCGTGCTCACAGTGATATCCTTGTGCAAGGTCTCTGTGCAGGATGTTGTAGCTGATGGATACAGGATGACCACTGCAGGTGGAAGCACTAATGTGCAGCTCTCCACATTGGCTTGGCCTTGTCTGGAGATTCCCCCTTTGCTGGGGGGCAGACCTTGCATCTGCTCTTCTAGAGAGTGGATGCAGACATTACCTCCAGCACTCATGCTGTGGATCTTTGGGCAGACAATTTTGTGCGGCATGGCCTCTGGCTTTGCTTCTGCAGTGGGTCAGTGTCGGTTTGCCCGTCTCCACAGGCATCCTTGAAGGATTCAAGGTAGAAAAGGCTGATCTGCAGGAGGCGCTGGGCTGCAAGGAGGAATCCGAGCATCAGCTCGTCTTAGAACTGGAGAGCCTGAGGCAGCGGATGCAGGAGGTGACCCAGGAGCAGGCCACACTGAGGGAAGAGTATGCCCGCCTATGGAGTCAGAAGGAAGCTTCGGCTATGGAAATGGAAGAAAGGGAGACTGGTAAGGAATGCCAGTTCTGGGGGATGGAGTTTGGGGGGGAGGGGGAAGTGAGAGGTGCAGCAGCAGCTGATCCCGGCCTCCACAGAAGCTCGGCCTTTCTAGAGGGCACACACTTCTGAAGGAATTGCCAGATGTGCACAACTACTTACTTGATTCTTACACTGGATTCTGGAAGGCTGTGTAGGCAGGACGAAGCATCCACCTGTCCTGCTGCCTTTTTAGAAACGTGATGGTCCTGGTCAGTGTGGCTGATTGAAGAGCTGCGCCTCTGTGAAGTGGAAGGAATCTCCAGGAAATAGTGGGTTTCTGCGCCTCCACCAGTCTGTCTGGGACAAGTGGCCAATACGTGAAACACAAGAGCCACTTTAACATATTATTTAAAGGAACAGAGTGTCTAATGAGAGTCCTAATTAAGAAAACATATAGTTTTGATGAAAATAGATCACATATTTTCAGATTTTTACACATTTTAGTCTTAACAACATTTAACATGAAAATGATCAAAGCATAAGCGTACAGCATTGAGTTTGCAAGTGATTGTATTCTCAAGTAGATGATTTGTTAGTGATTCTGTTGGGTGAAAATCCTTTCTGGCGCTGTGTCTGTATCCTCAGCTCCATGGGTGGAATCTCCTGAAGTCTCCAAGGCCTCCCTGTGCTGTTGGCATTGCTGCTCCATGCTCACTGTCTCCCTGCCTACTGGGTGCCTCATAGATTCACGTGGAATCTGTCTCTGGGCATCTGGGAGGGAAAAGGGCTCTGCGTCTCTGTCGCCTTTCAGGATGATCATGCAGAAATGCAGATTTGTGTTTGAGCCCTGGTCATCACAGTCACCACCCAGCCCATTTAGGAAAATCTCCCTTTTCTTTCCAAGACTGTTGATTGTTTTTAGTTTTTTTTCTTTAAAAGCAGCCGGCGTGCTGTACCTCTCGGAGTCTGGTCTCATGCTGCCTCCTAGCAGTGCTGTGCTTTGTCCCCTGTGGGCCTGGCAGGCTTTTCAAAGCCTCTTTGACAAGAGGAGTGTTTGTGGTTGGCTTTCCTTGTGGGGTATTATAGCTGTCCTAGACTTTATCACCCACTTGTCTTCTGTTCACTCTGTGATGCCCCTGGATCCCATTTTTATTTTTGTCTATAAGTTTCTCATGTTAAAATATTAACCCAGCTTTTTTCCCCTTGTGTATCGTTTCTCATCCCTTTGTTTTCAGTCTTTATGCTTTTGTTTTAGTTGTGTCTCTTATGGATTCTGTATGAATGGGTTTTTTTTTTTTTTTTAAAAGCTTGTCTGTATCTTCTTTTGGTCCATTTAGCCACATTTTCATTGTGAAGCCTGGCACCCATGGGTCTGTTCTTGCTCCTTTTTGTGTTTTCTTTTCTCCACACCTGCTCTGCCTTGCTTGGGGGTGGCCTGTCTTCTGCCAGCAATGACATCATGCCATCAGTTTTACTCATAGTGTTGGCACCTGCTTTGCCTGGTTGGGTCATTCTCTGTTTCTGGGCCTCCCTGCCCCCATGGAGGGTGTGTGGGACTCTTGGGGGCCATGGGTACCCGCAGGTCTCTTGCTTTTACCTTGTCCCTGAGTGTAGCTGTGGCTGGAGACACACGACTCCAGGCCCTGTTTTTGTTTTCCCTGAGGCTGAGGCTGTTTGCCATCATTTCTGCATCACTTTGTTGATTCTCTGAGGTATTTTTGGAAACCTCTCTCTGATGTTCTGTGTGTTACTGTCACTGCCTGGGGTGGGTCCCCACACCTGGCTTATTCTGTTTGAGGTCTGGCTATTTTTGTTTTCTGTGCGTTTGTCTGTCATTGTTCTCATGATGCTCTTCTCTGTACTTTTCTGTCCTTTTCCAGTCTCAGGCTGCTCTCTTTTTCTCCTTCACTTTGTTTTGTTGTCATTTCTCTGGCGTCTTCTTGGCTTGCTTTTGTGCCGACATTATTAATCTTCATTCTGCCTTGGTTTCTCACTCCGGTCTTTCCTTCTCTTTACATGGCCTGCCCTTCTGCACGTCCGTTTAGGGATATACTTGTGCCCTTCCACACAAACAGCCCTGGCTGCCAGCATACCCACTGTCTTAACCACAGGTTTCTAGGGATGGCCCTGGCCTGCCACTTGGCCTTGGCCCTCCTTCGGGTCCTTGAACCTCAACCAACTTGGATGAGGAATTGAGCCCTGCCTTTTCACTGTTTTGCATGATGTCTCATTTGCAGTGTGTTTTGTGGCATCTTTGGGGTGGTGCTGTGTGTCCTTTTGTTGTTGTTGTTTTGATCTCCTTTAAATATTGACACCAAAGCAACTGGGAGCCAGGAACTGCAGCAGCAGTTGGGAAGGGTGCACAGCTTGGGAAGTGTAAGGGTCTTAGTAAGTGTTCCCAGTCAGCAGAGTTGCCCAAATTCTGCTGCCCACATGGCCTTTGCTGGTGCTGGCACACATATTCTAGGCCGCATTCTCCTCTGTTTTCATCTTTGGTAAATGTTGCACTTTCATTTGTAGGCACACCTGGCTCTGCAATGCCCAAGGATACAGGTTTGTAAAAGCCATTGAGTGACCTCTGTGTGACATGCTGTATGTTTACATTAGATTTTGCAGATTGTCTACTAAAGATAGTACCTCTGAGCATTCATGGCAACCATTAAGTTACAATGATACAATAATCTTCAACATTAATTCATAAAAATTGGCAAAGTTGTCTATTTTAATTCTCCAGCAAAATGCAAGCATCTTTCTAACAATATCTGCTGCTATTCTTAAGCTATGTATGGCTTGTGCTGTTTTGCAGGAACTTGTGATAATTGTGGTTGTTCTTGGGCTGCGTCACTGCTTTGGGCCTCCAGGGAGGTCTCTGGGAAGCCCCTGAGCCTGTTCTGACTTTCCTGTGGGCCTTCAGCATGGATGTCACTTGCAGCCACCTGGACCTCAGTCCGTGTCTCACTGAGGCCCAGGGTATGGTCAGCCTGGTGCCTTCCCCCTACGTGGCCCCTATAATGGTGTTGTCTTGGCCAAGCAGGAACCTGTGTTACCTCATGGCCAGGGAATGCTGACCGTGAGAGCAGCTGCATTGGACCTTTGGCTCATGTCTTAGAGTGGGAATGACATTGTCATAACTGCATGTATAAGACTCATTTACCATAATTGCTGACTTCTTAGCATGAACTTTTAATGAGAATGTTGCTTATGTTAATGGTAGTGATGGTTGTCATAAAGGGTTAACAGATTTTTCCAAATGAAAATGATTGCATTTTGAAAACTGGTAGAATGCAAGTAAGGTGTATGAATTTAATATTTTAGTTTTTATGGTGTGAACACTGCAGGATTCAGCAGGAACAAGCTCATTTTTCAAGATGCTTTTTAACCTGCAGTTTCAACTTAGGTTTGGGCATTGTCACCCGGTGTCTCAGTCTGTTTTGTGCTGCTGACAGAATCCCTGAGGCTGAGTAAATCATAACAAATAGAAATCAAGTGCTCGCAGTTCTGGGGGCAGGAGGCCTGAGGTCAAGGCACAGTAGATTAGGTGTCTGGGGAGGGCCTCTGTTTCCATGACGGAGTCTAAAACCATGTATTCCAGAGGAGAGGAAGCTGGACCATCATGTGACAGAGATGGAAAGGCCAGGAGGGATGACCACTCTTGAAAGCCCTTTGAGAATTGAATCCCACACTTGAGGGTTGAGCCCTCATGGCTGCAGTCACCTGTTAAAGGCCCCATTCCCAGTCCCCTCATGTTGGCAGTTCCATTTCAGCATGAGTTTTGTAGGGGACAGAAATGTAAACCACAGCACCAGGTAACTTTAGGTTGACTTTGATTTGCTGAGTGATCGTGCACTTTTACTCCCAGACGTATTGCAGCCTGGGCGCTCAGAACTCTAGTTGTCTGTGCCAGAAACCTCCAGCCTGCTTATCTGAAGCTGTGCTCACATGGGTGGGGTTTCTGTGTTATATTTTCCTGTGTTATAGGATATATGTGAAGATGTTACCCTAGAAAATTACCTGATGTGTCATTTGGGAGTACCGAGATACATTCTTCTCAGGCTTAAACATTTTAAAAATTTTAGCCCATTTTCATTTAAAATATGTACTTTTTTCCAAAAGTAATTTGACTTTATTATGAGTGGGTTTTTCATTAAACTTTGTGGATCTGTGAGGTATGGGCTCGGTGTTGGATGGAGACAGGCTAATGTTGGCTCTTGGGGTACATGTGTGTCCCCTGTTCAGTGCAACCTCCATGGCATTATATCTTGCAGGAGGGAGAGGCTTTGGAAGGAAATGAGACCTATATTTTTACGGGGGTGGGATTAGAACATCCTGTGCTCCTATCCTGCCTGCCAGGAAAGCTGGACCAGCATCAGCTTTTTCCTGGCAGCCTTATACTCGCCACACTTGGGAGGCCATGGCGGTCACCATAAAGACCCTGTGTTCTACTCAGTGATCATCACTGTCGGAAATGTGTGTTTTGAGTTCCTTGTGCTCATTGTGGGTACCAGCCTCTGGGCTACAGGGTTTCCTCCACATCTATTTTCTTTGTGTTACTAGCTCTGCGGAAGGAAGTAGAGGATTTGACCCAGGAGCAATCAGAGACTAGGAAGCAGGCTGAGAAGGACCGCTTGTCCCTGCTCTCCCAGATGAAGGTTCTTGAGTCTGAGCTGGAAGAGCAGCTCTCTCAGCATCGAGGGTGTGCCAAGCAGGCCGAGGAAGTCACTGCTCTGAAGCAGCAGATGGCATCTCTGGACAAGCACCTGCGTAACCAACGGCAGTTTATGGATGTAAGAATTCTGAATAAATGTCACTAGAAGTCATCATTATAGTGCGAATTTCTTTCCAGGCTGTTGTGTCTGTGCTCTGACATTGAGTGTCTAGTACTCACCATGCAGATGCACCTCGGCCACTGTCTCAGTGGCATCTGAGTTGCCAACCTGTAGTGTGGAGGGTTTCATGGGACTCCTTGCTGTGACTGGGCACACGTTCCTTTTTACAGTCCTGGGAGGTGTTTCCAACAGTCAGGCTTTAGTCTTATGTCCCGGGAGGTGTGCATGTGGCCTACCTACTCCTGGGGAGCCTCGGTCGCTCCATTGGACCTGTGCTGTCTGCTCTCACCGTTCTTGTCTCCCTGTTCACCATTTCCAAATGTGATCATGTTTCTCGAGCCTCCTTTACGTGCCATCTAGAGGGTTATTCCTCTTAACCCCATTTTACAAAAGTGACTGTGATGAGGGACATTAGGAGTTCGTACTGCTGGGTGAGGGACTTGTGTGTGTGTGTGTTGGAAGCCTGGGCCTGGGCCATGAGGTTCACATACGCCCCAATGGGTGGTCCTGACATGCTGCCTCTTGTCCTAGGAGCAAGCTGCAGAGCGGGAGCATGAGCGTGAGGAGTTCCAGCAGGAGATTCAGAGGCTGGAGGGGCAGCTCCGCCAGGCCACCAAGCTACAGCCTCGCGGCCACCTTGACAGTCAGGTAGGTCAGCCTGCTGTGTGCTATACCTGGGGTGGCCATTCTCTACCGTGTTTTTAGGCTTTAACTTTCTTTAAATTTTTGCCTTCCATGTACATGAAAACAGCAGCACACACAACTGGATGGAGAGGTAAGGAGGAGCAGCCCTGCCTATATCCCATTGGCGTAGTTGGTGCTCTTGTCTTGGCAGCTCAGGCTTCCTCTCACAGCATGACTGACAGAGAGGGCACCACACACCATCCTGTGCCTGCCTGCTTTTTGCACTTTTGCTGGGGGTTGCAGCTGTTTGCCTCCTCTTGTCTGAGGAAGCTCTCATTGGTTTGCTTATAATTCTTTTCAAATATTAAACTTATTTTGAGATTACAGGTGATTCATGTGTAGTTGTAAAAAGTAAGACTCAGATCCCTGGTAGCTTTTACCCAATGGGCACTGCTTGCAGAACTAAGAGCTAGTACACAACATCACTGCCCCTGTCGACAGGGACCCGATGAAGGGTTTGCCCTTGCCACAGAGCTCCTCACATGTGCTGTAATGGCCACACCTCATCCCGCCCTGACAACCTCTAATCTGTCTTCTGCTTATATAATTTGTCACTGCCATGCTATTGTGTAAATGTGGTCATAGTAGGTGTGTTATCTTTTGGGATTGGTATCTTTCACTGAGTCTAATTCTCTGGAGATTCATCCAGGTTGTTCCACGTCTCCATTGTTTCTTCTTTTTTGTTGCTAAGTACTATTCAATTCCTTTCTATTAAAATAAATTTTATACTACTAACAAATGTTTGTAAAGAGAGGATGCCCTTCTTAATACAACTTTATCTTATTATTTCTTAGGTTTCATTGTATAGTCTAGGTCTAGATAAATGCATAGAGCATTTTTTTTCTCTTGTCAGTTGTATTGTGTATTTTTAAATTTGGATGGTAGGTTTTTTAGAGCAGTCTGCTGTATTGCTCAGACATTTTCTGTTATTGCAGGTTGAATTGTTACAACAAAAACTGAGAGAAAAATCAGATGGATTTAATGAGTTGGCTATAAAGAAAGAGACAGCAGATAGACAAGTGTTAATTCAGGAAGAAGAAATTAAACGTCTGGAGGAGATGAACATCAACACCAGAGCAAAAGTGGTCCAGCTCCAGGAAGAATTGGAAAAACAGAAAAAAATTGTGAAAGAGTTACAACAAGTAAACATTGCTATGCTGTAATTGGAAGTGCAGTGAGGTGCCCATGTCCATGCCCTCTGGTTTTAGTTCTCTCTAAGATTTCCAGGCAGAGCAGGATTTCAGATCTCTCTTTTTCTCTCGTACCTACCAAGTCTGCACTGGAAATACAAAGTGTTAGAGACAGACAGACATCATCAGTGACTGGATAGCAAGTTTACTTTGACCTCTCTGGAAATACTTTTATTTACTGTAGTAGGATATTAGACCAATCTTTATGTCTCAAGAACTCTGAATTTAACCTTAGTAATTTCATAAAGTAAATTTAAAAAATTTTTGTTTTTAAGAAACTTCATTAGATACTTAAGTTAGAGATAGTTATCTTAGCTTTTGAGTTGGGAACTTACTCCAGCTCCCCAGTGAAAATATTTCCAGTGATAGTGCTTCTTATTAAAGCTTGAATCGTGCATTGATACCATTTCGTATGTTAAAACCTTAGGGACAGGCTGGGAAGGCCTGTCTAGTAGGGCTGTCTCATGTGTGACCAGGGCTGCCTCTGTGCTTCAGGAGACTGCTGTGCACTCCTTTTTGGGAATTTAGCTAAGTGGAACTGAGCTTCTGGATTTTCTTGTGTCTTATGTCACTGGAAGTTGAAAGATTACTTGAAAAGTGAGGCTTAGTGAGGAATTTTGTTTTAGGATCAATTGTTTGACCCTCAGACAAATCCTCATGGGTGAGAGGAGGGTTTTTCTTGAGTATGTCTGATTCTATCAGTCTGATGAGAACTTCACATGAGGACCTGGTATGTTTCCACTCGTCTGGTGGGGACCACCCTGTGTGATCCCCTCCCTAGAAGGGAGCTGTTCCCTGTCAGCTTCATCCCTTCCTGCCTTCATTCGCTCGGCAAATGTTTACTGAGCTTATTAGGTGCCAGGATATAGAAAATGCTTTTTTTCTCCAGAAAATTGAACCATATGTACAATTTTATATGCCAATTCCTCCCCCACTTAATATGTTGTGAGCATTTTCTCCATACTAAATATCCTTTGGAAGCTTTTTCGTGAGCAGTTAATATTCGTGGTGTGGATATACTAGCAATTATTGCCCTGTTTTTTTTTTGACAAGTTCTTTTCAATTTTTAAAAAACTGGTTAGCAGTCTAGTGAATGCTCCATGTCAAGTGATTATTAAAGATAAGTTCCTTGCAGTGGGATCATGGAATATACTATAGCTCTGTATTTGAGGTCACATCCTGTGCTGGGTTCTGTGTCTTATGCTGTCTGATGAGTCCCTGGGTGCAGGTATGTGTCCAGGAATATCTGTGTTTCAGGAAGAGCTGAGGATGGTTTATATGTTAACAGGCAGCCATTTGAGGTCCCTGATTCCTAAATATTTGCCTAAAATAAATTTCCATTTTTGTTCTTAAATAGGATAAAGAGGCACTAAAGGAACAGCAGATGAATAACTTGCTTCTGGTGTCCACACTGCAATCTAAACTAGATGAAGGCAGATGTCCTGTGCCTCCTTTGGTCAGCCCTCCCAAGGGCTCAGAAGTGCAGTTAGAGGCGACGCAGAGGGCGCTTCTGCAGTGTGAGAGTGAGGTGCGCAGTTGGAGCCGTTGGGGCCATCAGCCCCTGCTGAATGTCAAGGGCACGTGCTGTGTGGAAGACCTGACATCTGAATGACACAGCTGGTGGCTTGTGACTGCTGTATAGTTTTTGTAATTTTACCATTTATATGTGGGTACAGAATGGTAGTAAATGCTTTGGGCATGCACTTTTAAATATCTCAAAGCTATATTAATAGTTTCTAAATCAATTATAATATTAGATAATTTTTAATGCTTCCCTTTGTTTTAATGAAAGGTTTTGAACTTAAAAGGACAACTAGAAAAGATTGAAGATGACTTAGTAAGTAAAAATGAAGAAATACTACATCTGAATTTACAATTAGATATACAGAACAAGCAAACAGCTGTTAGCCTCAGAGAACTTCAGGAAGAGAATGCCAACCTAAAGGTAAATTACAGAAGGTCCACTTCGAAACCTAAGTTTATGTTGGTTATGTAGTGGCTGGGGCCAACTGAAGGACCCTCCTTATGGGCAGGTGGGCCTCTGGCCTTCCTAGACATGTGGGAATCCATGCTGGAGACCCCACACAGTACCCATGACCCTGCCCGGGGATGTTTATAGGAAGCCACTTTCTAGGGTCATGAGTTGGGAGGCAGTGACCCTGCCCCAAACTCTACTTTCTTTGTGCAGCACTGATAGTCATATTTTCTGAAGGAGCTTTGACTAAAGACTAAAATTGCAGGAGAGGAACTTCCCTAATGACTGAAACCACGAGGAGGAGATAAGTGATCACTTTGGAAGATGTGAATGACTCCTGATGGAAAAATATCTATTTTTAAATCTTTTCTATTATTTTGGTGTAGCTATGCTTTTGAAGCAAAAAAGAAAACCAATCTCTATATAGTAGAGATGATATTCAAAGCTGCAAAGAAAACAACTTTATAAGGTGGCTTTGAAATAGGAATCATGTTTGCTTAGAAATCACATGTGGTGCCAGTGTCCCATGCTCAGTGAACTCAGTGTTGAAGACAGTTGAGGGTTGGTGTAATTTATGTCTAATTCTCACAGAAATTGCATCTGTGTCATTTTTTTTTTTTTAGATTGGATAATATGGTATATTTTGAAAGTAGATTAGAGAGAAAAAAAAGGGGGGATCCACTTCCCCCAGACTGAGGAGGGGACCAGAGCTTACAGAGAAGTATGGTAGCCACATCTGTGTCATTTTAAAACATCTGATATGAAAAGGGAATTTTAGGCTGATCCTAGTAACTACTTGTTCCTTCATTGTCAATTCTTCCTTAACTAATAGTGAAGCAGATAAGAGTACATTTTTACTTATTCTTTGGTGGTGGTTTTAAAACAAATTACCTGGAAAAATCCAGTAATTGACTTTTGAAAATCAAACTAATATGTTATTTTATTTTATTTATTTATTTATTTTTTATTTTAAAGATGTGGGGTACAATTCAGGGTTAAGTATACAAAGATTCATTATGCAGGTACCCTTGTTGATGAGGTGTGCCCTCTCCCCTCAATGTGTTATTTTAAACAGAGAAGACTTTAACAGAAAACATTTTAAAATTGGTTTTCTAATTTCCAAATTTAAAACTATAAGCTTATTTAACATTTCATATCTGCACAGTCAGTGGAATATTTCACATAGTAACATTGTTGACATTGTTGTTATTTATGATTGTTATTATTATTTCCATAGACATTTTTGCACAACAAAGAAAAGGAGATAATGTGTGTGAGTGAGCAGCTCCAGGCCCATCAGGGGAGAACAGGGAGCAGAGCTCTCGGCGAGGTAAGGGTCCCTCCACGCCTCACACACATATGCTGGGAGAAAGGGGATCTGTCTTATACCTCCAGCTATGCCTGCATCTTCTGTGTTAAAGTTTCTAAGTATGATTGACAGGGCCTCTGGCTTTCTAGGATGACAGTCCTGTTTCCTTACATAATGTTTATAATACCTTTAAAATTAATTTTGGAGGAGGGTGTAAGGATGATGCAGGACCATAGGGTAAAAAAAAAACTGCAGTTTTTCACTTCTAATTTTCCTATGAGTCTACTGGGATATTAATGACCTATGTTTATATCTTGCATATTTGGCAAAATTTTAAAAATCCTTTTGTACCTTTAAAACCAGTGATTCATTTTTATAAGAAGTTTGTTATCTATTACTTTTCTTTAATGTTCTAGAATTTGCCATGTGAATATAATTTTATATAATGAAAATACATTAAGAATTTATGTAATAAGGATAATATTTTAGTTCCTTTAAGAATAGAAAGCTCCATAAAGACAATCCCAAATATTTTCTTTTGGGATTTTTTTTTTCTGGATATGTGCAAATTTGTACATCCTTTGTTTTCTGTAATTCTTCTAGTTTTTTGTAAAGGTGTGAATGTTATTCTATTTTGCTTTAAATAATAAATGAAACTAAATTCCATTTAAAGGGCTGACTCTTGTCAAGTTTCTAATTCTTTGAAGGAATAGTTGATGTTTTCTACCCCTATTTTATATTAGTAAAGATTTTGTCTTCTAGAGGCATTGTGTCCTTCAGACTTGTTGGGGAAACTGAGCTCCCTGTCACTGTTGACATGATCATTGTTGTTGTCACTTGCTTTGTGCCACCATCTCCTGCAGTTCCAACAGTCTGATACTTTTATCAGCATGCGTCCTCCCTTTCTGTGTTGCTTATTTTAACACCAGCATTCGTGATTTTTAAAAAATGTTATCATTTAATTTTCCCTTATTCTATGGTGTATCAGTAAAGTGGTCTTATACCTCTTTTGTTAAATTTATCCTTTAATATTTCAGGTGTTTTGTTTTTGTTTTTGTTTTGAGTCAGAGTCTCTCTGTCGCTCAGGCTGGAGTGCAATGGCACGCTTACAGCCACCATAGTTGCTACCCACTGGGCTCAGATGATCCTTCCGCTTCAGTCTTCCAGGTAGCTGGAACTACAGGCATGTGCCATCACGCCTGGCTAATTTTTTGATTTATTATAGAGACAAGATCTTGCCATGTTGCCCAGGCTGATCTTGTGCCTGTGGGCTCAGGCAATCTTCTCGTCTCCGCCCCCAAAGTGCTGAGATTACAGGTGTGAGCCACCGTACCCAGCTTATTTTAGGTTTTTTTGAGATTTAAAATAATTCAGTGTCTAGTTGTCTATCATGAGTAAACACATACTAAACACAACTTTTGTATGTTAACTTTGCAAAATTTATGTATATTAGTAGTGTTTTGTGGATTCCATTGGACTTTTTATGTGTAAAATATACTGTCTTTAGATAAAGATGGTTTTGTTTCTTTCCAATCTTCATCTTTTTCTCTAGTACTTTTAATACAACCTTAAAACTAGCAAAAACAATCATTCTTGTCTTGTTCTTGATCTTATGGGGAAGTTTTTGGTGGTTCACCATTAAGAATGTTAGTTGTAAGTTTTTCATCGATGTCTTTTTATGTTCCTTTATATTTCTGGCTTGCTTTTTCTGAATCTGTGATCCAGAACTCTCTATTTAGTTCTGAATTATTTTTCCTTTTTATTCTAATGGTAGTAATTACATTGAGTGTTTCTTTTTTTTTTGGAAGTTCAACCAACTTTGCATCCTTAAGATAAAAGAAACTGCCAAACTGTTTTACGTAGTTTCTCTACCATTTTACGTTTCCACCAGCAATATATGAGATTTCCAGTTACCATATCCTCATCAGCACTTGGTATGGCCAGTCTTCTTTTTTTTTTTTAATCTTTATTTTAGAATGCTGGGGGCATATATGAGAATTTGTTACATAGGTATATTGCATAAAGGCAAGGTTTGGGCTTCTGGTGAGCCCTCCTTCCCCTACTTCTCCATCCCCTGCCAGTGGTGAGAGCGGTACCCAGTGGGTGGTTTTGTATCCCTTATCCCCCCTGTTTTTTATCAGTGCCAAGTGTCTATTGTTCCCATCCTGTGCTTGTGTGTGCCCAGTGTTTAGTGCACGGCCTTTGTAATTTTAGCCATTCTAGTAGTATATCCTTGTTGTTTTAATTTGTATTTCCCTTATGACTAATGATCTTGAGCATCTTTTCATGTGCTTATTTGCCACCCATGTTGTGGTGGAATGTGTGTATCAATCTTTTGCAAATTAAAACAAAATTGATTTATTTTATCGTTGGTTTTGGGAATGTTTTATATCTTTTGAACACAGGTTTTTTTTTTTTTTTAAATACATGATTTGCAAATATTTTCTCCCACTCTCTAGCTTGTCTCTTTATTCTCTTAACTATGTGTTTCACAGAGCAGAACTTTTTATTTCCAATGAAGTCTCCTTCATTAATTTTTAAAAATGGATTATGCTTTTGGAGTTGTATTTGAGAGCTCTTTGCCTAACCCAGGAATATCACAAAGATAATCTCTTGTTTTCTCTTAGAAATTTTATGGTTTTACTTTGCATTCAGGTCTTTGATATACTTTAAGTTTATTTTTTGTCACATGTTCAGTTGTTTCAGCACCTTTTGTTGAAAAACTGATCTTTTTCAATTGAAATTGCCTTGGCATCTTTCCTGAAAATCAGCTAACTGTATTTGTTTGGATCTATTTTAGAACTCTTTATTTAGTTCTGTTGATCTAAGTTTTTCTTTCTCTCTTTGTTAATACCACATTATCTATTGTAGCTTTATAGTAAGCCTTGAGATTTCATAATATGAGTCCTTTCTGCTTTCACAAAATTGCTTTGGCTATTTAGAGCCTTTGACTTCCCATGTAAATCCCATATAAATTTTCGAATCAAAATGGCAATATCTACAAAAAAAAATCCTGCTGGTATTTTGATTAGCATTGCATTGAATCTCTAGATTGATCTGGAGAGACTTAACATCTTAACAATATATGTCTTCCGCTCCATGAACATGATACAACTCTCCACTTAATTTGTTTTCTTAGATTTCTTTTATTGGTGTATGGTAGTCTTCAACTTAAATATTTGCATATATTTTGTTAGATTTATACCTATATGTTTTATTTTGTTGTGGAGCGATTAAATGATATGCTGATTTAATCTTGAATTCTAATTATATGTATAATTGTAATCTAGTGTATGTAATTATAGGTGATTTTTGTATACTAGCCTGTGTCCTATGACCTTGCTAAACTCACTAATTAATTGTAGGGGCTTTCTTTGTTGATTATTTGAGATTTTTGAGTGTAGACTGTCATGTCATCTAAAATAGGGCCAATTTAATTTTCCACCTTTCCAATATGTATGCTTTTTGTATCCTTTTATGACCTTATTGTACTAGCTAGGACTCCCAGTATTGTGTTGAGTAACGACAGTAGAGTGGACTTTTTTTGCCTTGTTTCAGATCTTATGGGAAAACAATCAGTCTTTCATCAGAAAGTTTGATGATAGCATTAGGCTTTTTTGAGAGATTATTTATCAAGTTGAGGAAGTTCTTTTCTTTTTTAAAAATATTTATCATATTTATTATAATTTTGCTTATTCCATTGTTCAACTTTTCATTTTGTAGTTCCACAGCTTCTTCTGTAATGTGACATTCACAGAAGGAAGTTCTTTTCTATACCTTGTTTTCTGAGAGTTTTAAATCAAGAATGGTATTGAATTTGCTTAAGTAATTTTTCTTCATCAACTGATAATGATTATGTGATTTTTCTTCTTTAGCCTGTTACTATGACAGGCTTCATTGATGAGTTTTCAAATATTGAACCAGCCGTACATCCCTGGAATAAACCCTCTTTGGTCATGGTGTGTAATTCTTTTGTATTGCTGAATTCTGTTTACAGATATTTTGTTAAGAAGTTATGCATTTTGAGAACAGCCTGGGCAACTTGGCAAGACCTCATCTTTACAATAAATCAAAAATTAGCTGGGTGTGGTAGCACATGCCTATAGTTCTGGCTACTTGGAAGGCTGAGGCAGAAGGATTGCCTGAGCCTAGCAGATCGACACTGGGGTGGCTGTGAGCATGCCACTGCACTCTAGCCTGGGTGATGGAGTGAGACTCCAACTCAAAAAGAAAAAAGAAGTTATGAATCTACATTCATCAGAGATAATTGGTCTGTAGTTTTCTTGTGATTGTCTGGTTTTGGTGTTGGGGTAATATTGGTTTTGTTGAATGAATTGTTCCCTCTTCTATTTTCTGGGAGATTGTGTAAAATTGGAGTTATATATTCCTTAAATGTTGAGTAAAATTGTTCAGGGAAGCCATCTAGGCCTAGTGAGTTCTTTTATTGGGTTTTTAAAATTACAGATTTGGCCAGGAGGCTCACACCAATAATCCCAGCACTTTGGGAGGCCCAGGTGAGAGGATGCCTGAACCCACGGGTTGGAGACCAGCCTGGGCAACTTGGCGAGACCTTATCTTGACAATAAATAAAAAAAATTAGCCAGGCATGGTGGCAAGTGCCTGTAGTTCCAGCTACTTGGAAGGCTGAGGTAGAAGGATCGCCTGAGCCCAGCAAGTTGAGACTACAGTGGCTGTGAGTGTGCCACTGCACTCCAGCCTGGGTAACAGAGTGAGACTCCAACTCAAAAAAATTAAAAAAAGAAATTATAAATTCAGTATTCCTACTAGTTGTAGGGTTATTCAAATTAATGTCTATATTGAGAAATTTTTAATTATTGAGGGTTTTTTTTCTGCCTGACTCTTTTCTTCCAGGGCTTCAGCTATAGACATTTCCCACCTTTCCCATTATCCCATGGATATTTGCTATGTGCATTTTCAAAATAATTTTTTCTCTTTCTTTTCCTCTAATGGGATAATTTCTGTGGTTTTTTAAGTTTGTAGATTGTCATGTCCAGTATTTTCTTAAACCTACAGAGTGCATTTAAAAATTTTTTGTATTGTAATTTTTAGTTGTAGAATTTTTATTTCTTTATCGTTTCTATTCTTCTGCCAAGATTTTCCTGTCTTTTTGTTTGTTGTGAGAGCATACTTCTTTTATGTCCTTGAACACAGTTATAACATCTTTGTTCCAGCATCCTTGTCATCTCAGGGTTGGATGTCATTGGTTGTTTTTTCTCTTCAGAATTGGTCACACATTCCTAATACTTTTGTGTATATTTGGAATAATTGTAATTTGAATCTTTGACATTCTGCAAGTTATGTTATGGGTACCCTGGCTTCTGAAGCATGTTGAGGTTTTGTTTTAGTGGTAGTCAGCTTGGTTAGATTCCAAGTATACACTCTGTCTTGCCTGCAGGGGTCATGATCCAGTTCCCTACCCATGTTGTGACAATGGCCTGAGATGTGGACAGAGTCCACACATGGAACTTGGGTTCTCCTTCCTTAGTTCTCTGTCTTTCTTGACACAGCCCTTACTCCTCACTGCCTGGCTGCCCTGCTCCTCCTGGCCTCATCTAGTTGTGCTGCCCAAGGGCATAACTTCAGACACAGAGCCTCCCCTGTCTGGTGTCTGTGCTGTGTACCAAGTCCCCTGTTCAGCCTACTGGGCCCACAGACAGATGGAGTGTGACCTGTTGGATTCAATGAAGATGCTTCTGAGGAACCTCTGTCTCCACTCCATGTGGAACTCTATCCTTGATCTGAAGTCTCCCTTGCCTGGCTTTGTTCTTGCCCCTGCATGTCCCCCTGCTGGTGCTGACTTTCCATCAGAGCTGTGTTTGCTGAGGGAGTAGCACTCTTTCGGTAAGGTGCCACTTCTAGGTAAAGTGAACCTGTCTTCACTGCCCTGCCCTGGAAGGAGACCCAATGTGTGTGCTCCTACTGTGGCATCTACCCTTTCCCTTAATTCTGCTGCCTAAAGTTGTTTTCCTCTTTCTTCTGGCACCTTCACCTGCTTTTGTCTCTTCTTTATGCTGTTCCAGTTGTACTGTATTTTGGAGGACTGATTTTAGGTTTTAGTGTTTTACATTATAGAGCCACGTTTGTTTGCTGGCTCCAGTATTTTAAGTGTAATGTTTGTATTGTGATTGTGACTGTTTTGGATTACATGCCCTTTTATTCCAGTGTATTTAATACATTTAGTGAGTGAGCAAAAATTGCATACTGTCAGAATTATCTTTAAAAATTCCTTCACTTTCCCATAAAGTACAGAGACATGAGTCTGTGCAGAACACGGTAAGGGACATGCAAGAGAGCTGAATGTGAGATAGGAGGATCAGGGCTTGCAGTTCAGAATTTTATTTTGTTAAATGTATAATACTGCATTCATGTGTGGTAAATACTTGCATAGTGTATAGCTGATTACATCAAAACCAAACCAAGTATTGTTCAGCTTTCTTTTTTTTGTTTTACTATAGGCTAGGTTTGTATTTGACTTCAAAGCAGTTGTGAAGGAGTTCTAGTGAAACCATAAGTTGTTCTGAAACCCTCCATTTTTTGGAAAAACATAGACTATAACAAATTGTTTGAAAATTGTTAGAACACAAACCATTTAGAATTTTTCCACTTTTTGGTCTCTATCAGTAACAGCTTAAGAGAATAGTTTGGAGCCATATTGACTTAGATTTCAATCCTGATTTTCCATGTAAGAATACTATTACTTCTACTTTAAAGATAGGAAAATTGTGACATAGATATTAAACATTTTTCCAAAGATGTTAGGATATTGTGGATTTGGAAAGATATTTAATATGTATGTCGCAATTTTCCTGTCTTTAAAGTGGAAATAATGATATTTCTTAACTTAAAATTGTCGAGGATTAGGTTAAATGGCACAACTCAACACGTTCTTTGATGCCTGGTGTGTCTAGACAGCATTGATAGAAACACCTATGTCACCATGCACAGCCTCAAGAGACAGAAGGAGCAGTGTGCCCATGGCTTATTCACCTCTTCTAGCCAATTTTCTCACTTTTATTCTCAATTTAGACACCTAAAATCTAATGCTCCTTTGGGAAAAACAAACACATCAAGGTCATCTAAATGTTAACAAATCAACATTTAAAGGGTGGTGGAAGCACTGTTATTTAGATGCCCTTGACTGAAAAGTGTCCAAATTACAGCTTCCTCACCCCTGGACACTGATGTGCTATGTTGGGATGTGTGGGGTTGGGAAGGCAGCTGGGGAGTTGTAGGCTCTGGCCCTCCAGCACTGGGCGTTTCCACACGTTGAGTAAGTTGGGTAACACCATAGTTTGTTGGATGCTGCTTTGTTTTTCAAGCTGTCAAGTCTCTCTACTTCTCCAAGAATGAATTCAGACTAAAATGTCCTGAAGGAGGGAAATTCTGAAGTGGATACATTTAATTTGCTTCTGAAATATGCTTCTCTTCAGGTTGTGTACACCCGCAGTTCTGAGATTGAAGAGCTGAAAGCCCTTGTTGAAAATTTGCAAGAAAATCAAGAGCGGTTGCAGAAGGACAAAGCAGAAGAAATTGAACAGCTCCATGAAGTAATTGAGAAGCTACAGCAGGAGCTGGCCCTCATGGGGCCTGTGGTGCATGAAGTCAGCAACAGTCGGGCAGACAGTCTGCATAGTGAGCTGCTCAGCTCCCAATCGGTGGGACCTCGTGTGCAGGCACTGCAGGCTGAGCTCGAGGCTGCACTTGCAGCCCAGGAGGCCCTGAGTCGGCTGCTGGCTGACAGGGAGCGTGGGCACAACCAGGCTCTGGAGGCCCTGCAGCAGCGCCTGAGGGGTGCAGAGGAGGCCGCAACCCAGCAGCTGGCTGAGCTGGGGCGCAGTACAGCCCTCAGGGAGGCCGAGACTGAGGGTATGGCCTCCCGGATCCGCGAGTTCGAAGCTGCCCTGAAAGCAAAAGAAGCGGTGATTGCCGAGAGAGATTTGGAAATTGATGCAATGACCCAGCGATCTGTGGCCCACTGCACTGAGCTGGAAGGTGTCCTATCGGCCCTGGCCCATGTGCGCTGCACCCTGGAGCAGCTGCCTCTGGCCACCCCAGATGAGCCTCCTGAGTTGCAGCGTCTCCGCACACAGTGTATCCGCCTCAGCCGCCAGCTGCATGTATTGAACCAGCACTTCCTAAGGTGCCAGCTGGAACTGGACAAGCAGCAGGCCTGTGGGGCTGCAGCCCACATGCAGATGCCTCTAAGGGAGGGCTGCATTGAGCCGCGAGTGCCCAGGGATGCAGAGGCCACCTGTGATGACATGCTGCAGAGCGGTGTTGGCGAGAGGCTGACCTTGAGCCCCTATGGCCAGGACCCTGACCCAAGGGTAGGCTCCTACCCCTGGAGGCCGTGTTGGGGGTGATGAGGACCTTGACCCAGGCAGTGGGAGAGGGAGCAACCAAGCAGGGTCAGGGGAGGTTGCATGTTCTTTGAAGGCGACTTTGGGCTTTTTCCTTCCTTTTCTGGTTTTCTTTTAGCTTAATAACTCTTCTCCTTGCTGTGTGGGGGTACTGAGGATGCAGTTATGGTGGCTCATGATATAGTAGAAAATGGAGCTTGAAGCTCATGCCAGCCTGGGCCCATTTAGGATCCATGTGCAGTGAAATTGGGCTGAGTATTTCACTGTTTTGTACCAGTGTGAGATTATTATTATAACTTAAGCTTTTAAAAATGATTCCTTTTTTAATATGGCAGGACCATCCAAAAGATGTGTGGATCACTTTGTGTTATAGTCATTCTTAATTTCCCTCTCTGATTTCTAATCAAATGGTTCTTTTTTGAGTCCAAATCTCACTCTGTTGCCTAGTTGGGAGCGTGGTGTCATGTTCCCGGCTACCACAGCCTTGATTTGCTGGGCTCGGGTGATCCTTCCACCTCAGCCTTCCAAGTAGCTGAAACTACAGGCATGAGCCCCCACACTAAGCTAATATTTTTGATTTATCGTAGAGACAAGGTCTCATCAAGTTACCCGGGCTGGCCTTGAAGCCCTGAGCTCAGGCAGTCCTCTTGCCTCCACCTCCCAGAGTGCTGGGATTACAGGTGTGAGCCACCATGCCTGGTGGTTCATCTTTTAACAAGCATTTTTTATGTGAAATGCAAGCTCATTTCATTTTTGAACAGAGATTCATACGTGAACCTTCTTTTTAAGTATTCCAGTTTGTGTTTGAGCAGAGCTTAAAGCCATCACTATCTGTAGCCCCCATACCAACCTGGCTTCTGCTCTTAGATGGCCCAGCCAGCCTTGCTCTGTGGGGTTGCCCTAGCTGGGGCAGCTACTTGCCTTGAGTCTCAGCTTTGTGCCCTGTGCCTAGCTGTGGATGGGGCCCTATGCCTTCTTCCAACCTCCCTGCTGGCTGAGGGATCCTCCCTGGCTCTGGGTCATTTGAGGGGCAGCCCCACAGCAGCTTCCTGCACCTGGAGTCTCTGATTAGTTCAGTTGTAACCTTATGACACTGTGTCTGTCTCCACCCAGGAGGACCAGCAGCCTGCCAAGGTCCTGGTGACATTGAAGGATGCAGGGCTCCACAGACAGGAAAGCCTGATGTCAGTGCTCACCATCTGCCAGCGGCGGCTACAGTCGGAGCTTCTCTTGGTGACAAATGAGATGTGCTTGGGTCTGGAGGATGGTGGCAAAGTGTGGGGAAGAACGAAGGTATGGCTTGTCTGGGAGTGCCAGGCTCGGTCTCCGAGGGTAGGAGCCAGGCATGCACTGCAACGATGTTCTGAGATTTCCTCTGTGCTTGGTTTAAATCACTTGAGAAATTCACGTTTCCCTCAGCGCAAGCATCTTGCAAAAAACCAAGGCAGTTATTTTTCTTTATAATTGGTGGAAATGGATTAATGGTTCTTGGGTTGGTCTCAAGGGTTTTTCAGGTGAGGACCACATCGCCACTACAGGTCTTACCCCATCACAGGACCTTCATGGCCATTATCTGTTATACTTTGAAAGGCTTTATATTTATTTTTTGAACTTCCGGTTTTTTTCCCTTCATGTTTTCACTTGAAGATAAGTTGATGCTTTCTTGTCAAGGGAGAAGGCTGCACCTCAGCAACCTCAAGTTGTACCAGCATCGAGATTTAGCAGGAAAGGTGGTACCGATGCCTCTCTTGTCCTTGCACCGTAGGAGAGCCCCCAACCTTTCCTGGAAGCCTGTGCTGGGAGTGGCTGGAGCTGCTTCCTGTCCTCGTGGTGTGTCAGACATGCTTCCAATGGCACCCTTTGATACTTCCACCTGTGTAGTTCTTGGTTGGTCTGAGGCCCCGACAGTCATCCTCTCTTATCTTCTTCCCTGCTAACTGCATAATGGGCCCCTGGCTCCTCATTTAAGTTCTGACACCTAGAGGCTGTAAAACCAAAAGTGGGCATTGGTTTCTTTGTGGTTTCAAGTGCAGTGCCAGAGTGTACTTGGTGCTGGAGCCTTTCCAGACCCAGGCTCTTCTGAGCCCCTCACGGCCCTGGTGTCTCACATGTGGCTGGGATGTTTCAGGTGTGAGTGGAGCTGCTGGCCCCCCAACCCAGGCACACATCGGCCATGTGCTGCATGCATGCACTTCAGTGACTGTAAGACCTGAAAGAGTCTGAATTCCACGGACTCTGGTAGGCCTTCAGGGAAGGACATGGTCCAGGCCTGCAGTTTTGAGATGCCTAAACTTGGGTCCTATGTTTGTCACTTGCCCTCAGGAAATACATTCTGTAGAGACAACCTTTCACATCTCAATGTGGCACATGATCTTACTGCCCTTGTGAGAGAAACGGCTGTTTGAATTCTTAAGAGAAATCCCAGACTGTGACATCAGGGCTGACTGTCAGGTTCTTAGACACTAAATCCCAGCCCTGTGACATCAGAGCTGACTGTCAGGTTCTTAGAAACTATACACAGGCTGGACACAGTGGCTCATGTCTGTAATCCCAGTACTCTAGATAGAAGGCTTATGTGGTTAGGTGGGAGAATTGCTTGAGGCTAGGAGTTGGAGACCAGCTTGTGCAACATAGTAAGAACTTGTCTCTAATTTAAAAAAAATTATCTGGATATGGATATGGTGTGCACTTTATAGTCCCAAGTACTTGGGTGATTGCAGTGGAAGGACAGCTTGAACCCAGGAGTTTGGAGGTGTAGTGAACTATGATTGCGCCACTACATTCCAGCCTGGGCAACAGAGTGAGATCGTGTTTCAAAAAACAACAAAAAAGAAACTACACACTGACAAAGAGCCTCCAGTTTCATCACATCAAACACATTTTGTGTTTTTCAGGATTCAGACATAGAACCTTCTGTCAGTCCTTTTTTTCACACAAAAGAAGCTGGTGTTTTTGGTAACAGATAGGTAATGACAATTGCATTTTAAGCAAAGAGATTTAAGCCTGATTCTGTTTTTATGGAATAAATAAATTTGACATGTTAAACATTTCAGGGCTCATCATGGAATCTTACCTGAGTGCTCAGACACTTCTTGAAATCAGCTCATAAACATCAGACAGATAAGTGGGAGACTCCCTGTCAGTCATTTTACTATGAGCATATTCTTTTTTACCTGCAGGGTAAGGAGAAAGTATGGGAAGACTGTCAGTTACAGAAAGTCAACCTCATAGCTCAAGTGAAGCAACTTCAAGAAAAACTGAGCCATCTGATGTATTCTATGACCTTCCAGGACTCAGACACTGCAGATGTTAAAGTTCAGCAGCCATTGGCATTGGCACATGTGTTAGAAAGTAGTTCCAGTGATAGTTCCCATGATGGCGAAGAAACAGACAAATTGCCTCCTGTTGATGCATTTAATATTGATAAAACCACTGGGGATCTGGTCGATGTTACTAAAAATCAAGATTCTTTGATAAGAAATGGAATACCAAATTTGCCTATTCAAGAAGAATCAGAGTTGCAGGATGAGCCCTGGTCTTCACAGACTGGTGTGCGCAGTGGCTCCCATGGCCTGAGCCATGCCCAGGAGGGCGAGACCCTGAAGAGCCCAGTCCGGGTTTTGGACCTGTCTTTCTGGAGCTCCCCCGAGGTCCTCAGGAAGGACTCAACCCTCGAACCACGGCCCAGCCTACCCCTGACACCCTGCTCAGGAGCTCTGAGCCTGCGCAGTGCTGACACCTCCCCACATGATAGGCGGGACACCTCACTGCTGCCACCTGACCAGCTGGGGTCGCTTTGTTACCCGGGTGTATCCGCAGTGTCACTGGTCCAGCAGTGGGCAGAGTCTCTACCAGCTGCCCACCATCGTGAGGAGAGCACGGCTGTGGTAAGTGCCTCCTTACCTCTGGCCCATGTGCCCTGGCAGTGTACGGCTCACCTGACATCACAGCAGCTGCCATTGTTGCTTCACCTGGCAGTGGAGGCATCTCACGGTCCTGGTGGGATCAGCTTTCTGCAGGACTGTTGTCATGGGGATGAATAGGTTACTCCAGCCACTGAAAACGGGAGGTGCCTCTGCCCTCCTCAGACATTCACTCTGAGCGTGTCTCTTAACTGGTGCCGTTTCTGAGGAGCAGTCACAAGTTCACCTTATATACTTTGCATAAGGATTCTCTGTCTAGAATATGGTTTTTAGATTGATTTTTAGTGATGTCTCATATTTAACAGGTTTTACATATAATGCTAATTAATTTTAAGAGAACTCTATTTTTGAGTTAGATAGTATTTTTCCCTAACATAATTATTTTGGAGTTTTGTGTATCTTGAGTAAGATAAGATGAAATACAATTTAGCAGATACATATTATCTAAGATACCCATACTCTATCACTTAATGGAAAAAATTTTTAAATCAAAAATTTGCTAATGGCTTCCCTAAAATACTCCTCAAAAGCTGTGGTTGAATCTGATTAAATTATTAGAAGCCAAGATGGGAAGATTGCTTGAGCTCAGGAGTTTGAGACCAGCCTAGGCAACATAGTGATACCTCGTCTCTACAGAAAATAAAAAACTTAGAGGGGTATGATGGCGTGTGCCTATATTCTCAGCTACTCAGGAGGCTGAGGTGGAAGGATTGCCTGAGCCCAGGAGGTCCAGGCTGCAATGAGCTGTGATTGTGTCACTGCACTCTAACCTGGGTGACCCCTACTCAAAAAACAAAGCAAAACAAAACAAAATATTGGAAGCACACAACCTCAGTGTATTCACAAGTTTGTGTTCTTCATTTCGGTTCTATGTGGGAAGATGATGCACTTAGACCTTAGAAAGTTTTCACTGGTAAGTGCAGCTCTGTGATGTAATTACTCATTATTTTATGACTATTAAAAAGTCTCCCTGTCTAAACAGGAGAAAGATGTGGAAGATTTTATCATAACATCTTTTGAGTCTCAAGAAACATTAAGTTTACCTCCTCTTGGATTAGAAGGAAAGAACAATGGACATGGAAAAAGTGAGTTGGTTATCCTTTTTTAAACCTTACTTCAGCAGTTTCAGAGCACATGTTTGCTGTGTTTGCCCATCCCTAGCACCTAAACTGTGCTGTCAGGGGCGGGCCTGGGGCTGCTTGACTCCCGAGGACTTTGCTATGAGTTTCATACAGCCAGAGTTGCAGGCTGCAGGACCCCAGGATATTTGCCTTGATTGAGGCAGGTGTCTTGGCTGCACACCTCTAGATTTTGCCAGTTGTTCCCATAATGTCCTTACAGAAAAGACACCCCAACTCACACGTGCGTTCACATGTCCTTGGCTGAGCTAAGACTGGGGAGAGGTGCCTGGGCTCATGGGTAATGTGCCCTTCCCCCAACCCCCCTCAGGCCTAGGGTGCTGTGTTCTTAGCAATGTCCTGATGACTGAACTTTTGTTCAGGTGCTGACTCCTCCTTCCTTCTGTCCCCTTCATGTGTAACATCCCTGTCTTTAGATTTCAAGACACACTTGAATGGAGTAGCAGTGGTGACTTTGCAGTGATGTCCTTGTGATTGTGCATGGGGTGCTGTGTTCTTGTTTGTTTTGAGTCAAGATCTTCGTCTGTTGCTCATGCTGGAGCACAATAGTGCAATCATGGCTTACTATAGCCTCAACCTCCTGTGCTCAAGAGATCCTCCTGCCTTAGCCTCCTGAGCACCTGGGGCTATAGATGCGTGCCCCAACGTCTGGCTAAGTTTTTTATTTTTTAATTTTTTGTAGAGACAAGGTCTTGCTACGTTGCCCAGGCTGGTCTTGAACTCCTGGGCTCAAGCAGTCCTCGTGCCTTGGCCTTCCAAAGCACTGGGATTACAGGTGTGAGCCCCTATGCCCAGCTTAGGATGCTGTATTCTTAGTAATGTCCTGGTGATTGATTGGTGGGGGGTGCCATGTTCTCCCCTGGCTTCACGGCAGGTGGTCTGTGGGGCTGACTTGGGCTCTTTGGCTGTAGTGGTGTCTACCAGGTTTTCTTCTTTTTTCACAGGAGATGTGGAGACTGTGAATATTCTCTTGCTTCTCGTACTCATGTCCTCTGGTCTTGGCCTCCACTGGCAGTCCTTTCCTGGGTCAGTTTGCCAAACTGATTTTTTTAACTTTATAACTTGTTCTATAATTGTTGCCTTTTTAGAAGTCAGTCCCCTTTTGAGGTATTTTGATTTTTAAAAAAATCATCATTGGCTTTTTCAATGATATCTGAGAACAAGGTCACAATGAAATATAGTTAATTAGACATTTTAGCATTGCAGAATAGGGTCAGTTTTAATTTTTTATTCCATGTCGTAAGCATGTGGCTAGAGATGTTGGGGTTCTGGAAAATGCTTTCCTGAATAGCTGTGTTCAGGCTTCTGACTCTGGATCGTGATTCCCTGGGGACATCTGTGTTCAGCTTTCAGGAATGTCTTCTTGTACTGACTTTATGTTCAAATCACGTTTGCTATTTAAGATGACATGTTTAGGCTTCTCGCTTTGACCCACTCACTCTGCTCACTGCCTCACAAGGTGCCCGGTCTACATGCACTGTCCTGTCCCAGCTGAGTGTTGTGCTTTACAGCAGAGCCATCCTGTGTGCATCCCTTGATCACTCTCACTTTCCTTTGCTGTTTCCTCTGAGTTTTCTGTTGCTGGTCTTCTCATGCCTACCAGGCATGCATCTGAGTGCAGCAGGTGCTCTGTCCACTCTACCCTGGGGGTTCCTGGTGTGCCCCTTCTCCCTCCTTTGATGGTCCCTTATTTATTTTTTTGAGTCAGAGTCTCTCTCTGTCTCCTAGTCTGTAGTGCAGTGGTATGATCACGGCTCACTGCAGCCTTGACCTTCTGGGCTCAGGCGGTCCTCTCGCCTCAGCCTCCCAAGTGACTGGGACTACAGGTGTGCACCACCATACCCTAGGCTGGGCTTCCTAGGCTGCCTACGCTGATAGTCACTTATTTTAATGAAGCATGTTCCTTAGATGCTTCTGGAGGTCTGTGGGAGATGCTTGCTTTTTTCTCCCTGGTTTGTTAGTAGTTTTGGCTGGGTGCAGACTCCTGAGTTTAAGTTGTGCATGTCTTTGTCCCACAGCTCTTTACCCTCTGGTGACGTTTGCAATCTTGGTGGGGACCTGCCCAGTTGAGGAACATGTCCATCAGCTCAGAGAATCTCCTTCATTCTTTCTCTGGTCATTTCTTCATGGTTTTCTCTCCTCTCTCTCTAATTCTTATAGATTTAATATTGAAACTTGTGGACTGATTCTCTTATTTTCTTTTTCTCTCTTTTTTAACTTCTTTTATTTTTGTTCTCTCTCTCTCTCTCTCTCTCTCTCTCTCTCTCTCTCTCTCTCTCTCTCTCGTCAGTAAAATTGCAATAGAGGTTACTTACAATTCTATTCATGGTAATGGCTAGGATTCATTGTATGTTCTATTTTTATTGAACATAC